>BQKZ01001603.1:89187-120221 GCA_036244855.1 Temnopleurus reevesii
TGAAGTTTTTCGTCAGCCAGCGATGTTTGTTTGGAATGATGTCTCGTGAGAGTCGCAGTGATCAGTAATTTTAGAATGTCATCTCATCTTCAGGGAAATCCAGAACACATAAACCCAGCATCATTAGTGATTGTTCAAATTGGGTCTCCATGGTGATTGTTTCTTTATTGTTCTGTTTTTACCTGTTACTTTGATGAAGAATATTGCTAAGATGTTGTTTTCTTTATTGATTTCACAGTATTGTTGTTCGGTAAAATAGAGAAAACAAAAGTTTGGTCATCTTCAACTTTACCCAGAGGATGCTATTAAACCGCTCCGGAATATAAGAGGAGTATTTCTGTTTGAATTCAAAGCTTTCATTACAAGTGAATGGCTAAGAATACTATTTTGACCTCAGGAATATTCTGGAATGGTGGGCATCTCCACGATTTACCAACCCTACATGTACACGTGCAGCTAACGTTGCTGATCGCTGACACAAGCGGAGGAAGAAGAAGAAGAAGAAGTATGAAATTGGCCCAACTTGAAATAATTTTTAGGCTAATTTTCATTGAATATGAAAAAAAAATAAGTGACAGTTTTACGAAAATCCATATACTTTCTATGTAATGGGGCCCATAATTGTTTTTCTATTCCAGAGTAAGCCCAGTAGGTGATGTAAATGTAATGTAGCAGTGTACAAGTATTTGAATTTAGTGTATTTGAGCAACGAACTGCCAAGATGCATACAGTGTGTAATTCATGAGAGGTATCCAGTATCAGTTCATTTTTACTTTTTTTTTAATATGATGCAGGTGTGAAGCAACAACATACATACATATGTACAATGCAAGTCAGAATTATTTGCTTTCTGTTATCAATATAAAAGCTCAGGATGTTAGGTATGTTTGTGGTCCTGCATGTGTTCACATAACGATTTCAAAGTCCTGAGTTTTGTAGTGATAACTGGTAGGCTAACTTGAGCAAATAATTCATGCATTTAACCCTTACAGTATATTTGAATAGGCTGAGAGCTGAGGTGAGCAACAGGCTCCCATAGTATGCATAATTCATGAAAGCTACTGTATCCAGTATCAGTTTTGATGTTGTGGGAGTGAAAACATATAGCACAACTAGGTGTGATGTACAGTGCAAGTTATAGTTTTTTGCTACCTGTTGTCAGCTCAGGACAATTAGCATGTTCCTCTGCTTACAATGTCCTGACCTTTACAGTGATATCAGGTACGCAAAGAATTCTAATTTACACTGAACTCATACTGAATGTTTGAACTCGGCTTGGATGAGCAATGTATGCCAGGCTGCCAAAATGCCTAATTCATGAGAGCTATCCAATATCAGTCTTGTTTTCTTGTGGGAGTGAAAACATAGCATATAGGTGTATTAGTGCAGTGCAAGTTAGAATTCCATGATACCTGTTGTCACCAAAGAGGTTAGGACAATAGTCATGGACCAGATATCCCACTGTCCAGAGTTTTACGGTGATAACATATAGGAAAAGAATTCTTATTTACACTGAACTCGTCATGTACATTTGAATTAAGTTTGGGTGAGCAACATACAAGCATAGAGTTTTTATTTACTCTGATTATTTACTTCGAACTTGTACAGTGTATTTGAAATCAGCTTGGGTGAGCAATATCCATGTATGCTAGGCTGCCAAAATGCATAATTCATGAGAGCTATCCAATATCAGTCCTGTTTTCTTGGAGGAGTGAAAACATCGCATAGCTGGTGTGAAGTAAAGTTCAAGTTAGAATGTTGATACCTTTTTTTTCACTACAAAAACTCAGGACAATAGATGTGGTCCTGTGATGTTCGTGTGAGATCCCATTGTCGTTAGTTTTATAGTGATAACAGATAACCAAAGAATTTTAACTTAGCACTGTAATAGTCACATTCAGATTCTGGACTGTATTTATCAACCCTCTCGAAGTGGACGAGAGTACCTTACGTTTTCTTCTTATATGCTTAAAAATAAGGGTGTACAGTACTATTCAACGCTAAATGGAGCCATACGTATGTACCGTAAAAGTGTTAAACGCGTTAACGCAACACCAATACCGAATTCTATGTAATCCGATACCACAAGCATTATTTGAAATGATAGTTGAAAAAGCACCATGGGATTCAATTTTTTTTCCAATATTGGGTTAGGCAGGTATATAGCATCTGATTGCTTTCAATTGAAACATATTCTTCTTTCAGCAGAATGAAATGTATTCTGCTTTCTGCAGTGCGTAAAGAAGGAAAACTGTCCAGAAATATTTATGAAATGCATGAATAATGAAATTTATATTTCATGTTTGTTTGATTACAGACATCTCATGATCTGAGAACACCTACAAGAGTAAGATGACAGCGCCATTACTGACATGAGCGAGGAAGGAACGTCGAAAATGCGCATGCAATGAATACATTACTTGGTCATTTTCATTCATGATCAATTAAAATCTTTATAGGCCCAGAAGTTTACATTAAAAAAAAGAATTAAATGCATGACTATTTCAAATGAATTCTATTTCTTTGTTTGTTTGATTACAGACATCTGAGAGCACCTACAACGAGTACGATGAAAGAGCCATTACTGACATGAGCGAGGAGGGGACGTCCTCGCCCAGCCCCCTCATCAATCTCGAGATGGACGAGGGTGTCGAAGCTCTGATGACCATGGACTTCATTCAAAGGTGAGTACAGGGTTACTGCAATATTTCACTAAAGACTTGGTCTGCACTAGAAAATGTTTGCTTTGATTAAAAGCAGAAATTTCATGAAAACAGATTTAAAAAATTGAAGTTAATCCAACACGATATAAAAAAGTTATGAATAGTTCAATGTTATATGATTTAACAGTGTTTCTTTTAAAATAAATCACTGTATGGCATATGTCATAACATGTGACTTTGGTCATTTGTCTTTTGGTCACGTGTCATGACGTGTATCGTGCACTTCCTATTACTAAACTTATTATAACTTATTGTTTTTAAGAATTCGTTTTAATCCATTAATGCTTAGTTTTTTTTTCAAATCTTTAAAATGTTGAATCATTAATTGTTTCTGTACCCATGTATATATTGACGAAAAATATTCTTAACAATTGTCGGGTTCGCTTCAAACTTTTTTGTTCTGTTCGTCTGATTTTTCTGCTTTTAATCAAAGCAAGAGTTTTCTGGCATAGGCCAAGTCTTTGACTCGTCCGCATTGTCACTAAGTGACAGGAGCCAAAAGGTACTGTTACAAATATCCAGGAACAATTTCATTTAAATACGTTCTTCTGTAGAATCAACACAGATTTCAATATGATACTCTGTCAATTGTCACTATGTGTGGATTTCATTGTCTTCATGCAACGATACCCTATACCTACCGTTGCTCCATGAAAACACAGACGAAATGCAATATCTGGTATTGGGAATAACTGGAAAAGAAATTTTCACAGAATTGCACAAAATTTGAAAAGAATAAACAAATCCGTGAATAAATAGCATGTGCCAAATTATTTTTTGCAAGAAAATGTATAATAGCATAGTATGAGCAAATTGAAGGTGTAAAATTGGGATGTGTCAGGACTTTTGATATAACACTGGTTCTATGTGTTGCTTTCTGTGTTGCCTAGAGTGGACAAACATGGGGTGATTATGCATTGCCTTATTGAATTTCTCTTTTGAAGACAAGTCGCATTGTTATTAATTATATTAAAAGATTTCTTATAATCACTAATTTTCCAAAGTTCTTTGCAAGAATTCGATAGTAGCTTTAACCATAATTTTACACAGTTTCACATATGTTTTAGGTCTGCAATATCAATATTATGAATGGTTTTGATTTCCAATTTTGTTTTCCTTTGGCATTTCTGAAATTGTATTTTGTATGCAGTGTGTAGATGGGATCTTTTTTTCACTGGCAATGCCTGCAAAATTTTCTGTTTCTGTGAGCACACCCCGTTTTCAAAGAAAATCTATAATCTAAAATGGAATCAATATTTTAGTACCATTAAGTCGTTTTTGTCGTACAAACTAATCAATATGGATAAGTCATTTGAGTTCAAACTTCGTCTTATTTTACTTCCGTCTCTAAATCGTTGACATAATGGAACAGTATTACCCGACAGACCGTATAGACATGCAGTGATGCCATGATGTAATACAGTGTATGAGACAATATATGTGATCATTCGATCAATATGTTTGGGATTAATGCCGGAATTATATTGGAGAGTCTTTGCCGAATGTTTACTCAAATCAATAATTCCAGGCGCCCAGCTTCACGCTGCCAGTGGTGCCTGCATGATTAAATTGGAGTAAATTTCATCCACTAGTTATACAATCTTTGCCCATTTCCTCATTCAACAAGTGTAATGAAAGTTGGAAAATTGAAGATGTTTATTTCAATATCTTATAGTGCTAGGGTTGAAATATGGATGAGTAAATATTTTAATGTGATGTTACAGCCTAAGAAACGGGTAAGCTCATTTTAACCTATGCAAGCCATGGCATTTATTAATTATAGTTCAGTCAAATTTACGCGAAAGCTGACAAATGTCTCATGTATTCTTTTAAAGCATTAGTTTAGGCATTATCTAACTGTGCCAAATCATTGCAAAACCTGGTGTAAATGTACATGTATGCGACCCATTTGATATCTTTTGAATATACAAGGGTGTATATAAAAGCATATCTGAAAATATGATGGAAGCAAAAAACATTTCACATAAAAAAAAAAGGGTAGAATGAGATCAGCGTTAAGAAAGCATGTGGCTTGATCGGTCAGCAAGTGATCATGGTCTACATGCCGGAGCTCCCCACAAAGGTTTATCCATACAGTGTTATATCGCTTTTATTTTGAAATACATGTATACAGGACAAAGGAACTTAAAAAATACAGATGATCGATACATGTTATAGCCTAATGTTTTGAATGATGGGTATTTCATTGGCTGGATCACCTATATTTTATTACAATTCTCAACAGTGATGGCCTTTGCCTTGAAACCTCACCCTTGCATTAAGATATTGGAACATTAGGGCCTGGGGCCTAGGGGATGTAATTCATGTCTGGTATGAAATGTCTCTTTATTGCATTGAATAGTAACAAACATGTTTCCCAAACAGCTCTCTTTAAACCCCCTCCCCCCCCCCCCCCCGAATAGGGTTAGTATCCAGTAGATGCATTAAATTGAAGCTCTCAGAAAAATATCTGCTGGCCATATCTTATGCAGAAGTTCCGATGCGATGCCAAACATTGTAAAATACCAAGTTCAGTCCAGAAATAGCAATGTCCTGAACAGAAGAGTTTTCGGAAACTACGACAGTCGTCCTATGGAAGCTAATACTTGCATCGTATAGGTGAGTTGTCGCCAAGGCGCCTTGTCTCGGGTGAAAAGGCGAAAAGGAGACTCGTATAATAATAATAATAGGTCCATTTATATAGCGCAATACTCTTCTGCGCTTGATACTAGGTACCATATTATTACCCGGGCTATAACTGCCGAGCAAGCCAGTTAGGCGCTCAAGCATTCCAAGGAATAAATTCCTGCCAGGTACCCATTTTTCACCTGGGTTGAGTGCAGCACTGTGTGGATGAATTTTTTGCTGAAGGAAATTAACGCCATGGGTAGGACTCGAACCATGGCGCTTTGTGTAAGGAGATAATGCGAGTAGGCAACTTGTACTACATGTAACTTGCCTTTGCGCCTTCTCTTAGACACTTTCCTCATACGAGAAGGTGAGAAGGCAACTTATACAAACTCGCCTTGGTGCCTTGTTTAAGTTGAGAAGGTGAGAGGCGACTTGGCGCTGTATGTATGAGCTTCCGTCGGACTGTCATAGTTTCTGAAACCGTAATGTTTTGGCTCGCAGTGTGAACCTAACTATGCTCAAGATTCATCTCAAAAGCTGGATTACTATATGTATTTGGGCTATTTTCTACTTAAATCATAGATTTACGAACAGCATTTGTACTTCTATACTTGAATGCACTGTACATTGGCAAAAACCTTGTAGGAATTTAACCCATTGATTTTATTATTGTTTGTTGGCGGGAATAACTAGAGCCGATGAAAAGTGAGAATAATAGCGATGTATTGATCCGTTGGGTGGGACATTGAAAGGAAAAACAATGGCTTGCATTGGAAAGGAATGCGACAGACGTCAGATATTATAACACTTCGTAATCCCACCTAGAGAATCTATGATATACATTTTAATAGTGCATATACATGTACATGTAATTTCAATATTAAAGGGAATCAATAATTAATGAAATAATTTAAATTCTCATACTTGATAAGCAGTTTTAGACATTGAAGAAACACTTTCAACAGTTTTCTGTCTAGTTCTATGTGAATACAGTCAAACCTGTCTATAGTGGCCACTGTGTATAGCAACCACCTGTCTATAGTGGCCACTTAAATTGATTCCCTCCAGGTGATAATGCATGTTATTGAACCTGTCTACAGAGGCCACCTGTCTACAGTGGCCACTTTTTCTGTTTCCCTTGGGGTGGCCTCTGTAGACAGGTTTGACTGTATATATGTTGGTTGCAATTATGTTAGAATGCATAGCAAATTGGGAAGTGATGCCAGGAAAATTATTCTCTGGATTTGTACATGTAGAATTAAGTTTTTAGCATTTAGATGGAATAATTATTGAATTAGAATATTCAATTTTATACCAAATGAATTATTTCGGACATGCATACATACTAATATAATGTACTTTGAAATTAATTATGGTATTTTTAGTACACAAATGAAAGATTAAAAAAAAAACCAATAATGCCCTGTGCTATCAAATCAGAGCTATATATGTAATATTAGTATTTTGCAGGTTTTATGCACACTACTTGTCAAAATATTTGTTTCTGGTACTAACAATGCAGATTTCAATTGTTTGAAAATATGATTTTAGGTGGGCAGCTTTGTGTTTGGAATTTCATCAAAACACGTAGCCCACACACCCATGTGACTGTATGTAGTTCACAATGTACACAACTGAGGTGATTCATTTAGATGTTCAAATAACCACACATTTTGCAATATTTGTATAGTTTGCAAGTTAAGTACTTACATGCATGCATCATGCATTTCCTCAAAGAAAAGAATAAGAGATAATAATAATAATAATAATGAACAGCTTTTATATAGCGCTTCACAACTCTTTATGAAGAATTCTCTAAGCGCTCTACAATTGCAGCATTACCCTGGCTTTAGCCCGACAGCCACTTCATTAGCGCACTTGGCATTTCAAGGAATGAATATTCCTACCAGGTACCCATTCACCTCACCTGGGTTGAGTGCAGCACAATGTGGATGAATTTCATGCTGAAGGAAATTAACGCCATGGGTGGCACTCGAACCCACGACCCTCTGGTTGAAAGGCGAGAGTCATGACCACTACACCACGGCGCCTCCACGTGTACGTGTACGTGTATGTGTAGCTGTTCAGTCTTGGCGTATTCTCCTTTATGTGAGAAAACAAAACCATTTCATGGCTCTGTTACTGATCCGCCTCCAACATCAATGAATTTCAGAGAAAAATAAGATGACATGATGAGGCGTTTTAAATTTTCTAGGCCTTACTAATTAAAGTGATTTTAGTATAATTGAGATTCATTGAGCACCATTATCCATTTTGTTGAATGATCTAGAGGCTTTGATAATGCATGTTAACTTACAGTATGGACAGAAATATCAGTGTCCCACCAAGTCCAACAAAATTTTCCATAGGCTTTGGTGGGACATGGTGGGAAACCGTAGATTTTATTTATGTCCATTTATATTTTATGTAGTATTCAAGCAGTTTACATACATTATTTGTGGCTCTGTCCGGCATGCCTCATACGTTTTTGTTTAGAAATGGGATGTACACTAAATATGAAACAGTAGAAATTGTTGAATATCATATAGGCCAAGATACTTGTGTCATTTAATACTTTCTATATATGGGTAACAATTTCTGTGGTACACTGTAGGTATTATTGTATTCTTATCAAAGGTGGTATGTAGCATTATAATTCAATGATTTAATATATTTTCAGGTAGTTACAATACATGTATGGTATTCATTTTTAAGTTTTATTTTTGTATATATATTATTGCATTGGAATTCAAATGAAATGAACTTAACGAATCTTGAATCTGAAACAATGACAGTTTTGACATTTTAATAGTGACTTTGATAATGATATTTTGCACTTTGGACTGCAAACACGACAGCCCTGTACATGTATGTGTGCATCATTCGTACATAATTTGTAGTCCATGAGCATAGACAAACACAAACCAAGGCTTATACATATTACAATCTGTGAAGTTTTTATTGATTTTGCATATCGCGGGATGTGTGAGTCAATGAGAAATTTTGTTTGACGAGACCTCGCCCATTGTCGGAGTATATTGTGCCATTTGGCCAGATGTGAACGTATGGTCATTTGGTATTCGGTGATCAATTTTTTAGCATAACCGTGGGGGAAATTGTATAGATTTCCGTGCATATTGCTGTCCATGTACATATCATGTTTAACCACAGTATTATGTAGGTGTACAGAATATATATAGCAGTGTCGCAGAACATATATTTAAAGAGAGTGTAAAAAACGAACGCTGTACATTTAATCAAAACATGTAAACAAATGGAAAATTCTATAATTGATTTGAAAACCTCCCTCCTACCTGTTTCAGATAGGGTGAATTTGTGGAATAAGAAAATTAGAATGCAATTGTTGCAGTTAGCAGAGGATGCATTTTCTTTCTTATTTTTATTTCGCACAAAAATTAACCCAGCAAATAACATGTATATGAATAATGTGGACTTTGCAATGAACGGTGCAATAATCTAGTTTAACGCCCAAGAATACTAGTCCTGAAAACAAAGCAATTCTGTATCCATTGTCTTTGATTTGAACTTTTTCTCCAGCACCCAAATCAACCCAGTCCTGACCTCCGTTCCAACCATCAATGGCTGGGAAAAAAAATTTGAGGACTTTTGCAAGAATGATGCAAGAATCAGTCTTAGGTCCAAAAACTCTATGTTGTAGAAAACAAACTAATCCTATATCCTAAGAAATATCTCTATTTTCTATGACTTTTTTTATTCAGCACTCTGCTATGATCTTCTCAGTCCCAGTCATCAACGGGTCCGAAGAAAACTTTAGCGAGAATGATGAAAGAATCATTCTTGTGGTCCAAGAATTTCTGGTTGTAGAAAACAAATTAATTGTGTTCCCTTGCTGAAACCTTTCTTTTCGCTGATTTTTCTTCCCCCATCCCCCAAAGCAATTCTTCCATGACCTTTCTCCATTCTAACTGTCTGCATTTACCAAGGGAAACTTTAAGGTGTATAGAGGTCTTCATCAAGAACAACGAGAAATCAAACCAAAATTTTATTAGTTGGAGGCCCCAGACAACAAACTAATCGTGGGTCCTTAGCACCAACTTTTTTTCTGTCTGATATTTTTCTTCAGCACCCAAAGCAATCCTGCTATGACTTTCTCAGTCCCAGTTATCAACGGGTCCGAAGAAAACTTTGAAGACTTTTGCGAGAACTATGAAAGAATCATTCTTGAGGTCGAAGAAGTCTGGGTTGTAGTATTAAAATGAACTAATCCTGATCCCAAAGTATAACTTTTTGTTTTTCTGGTTTTTTTCTCCAACATCCAAAGCAATCCTTCCATGACTTTTCTCCACTCTAGCTGTCAGTATTTACCAAGGGATACTTTGAGGTCTAGAAGTCTGTAGCAAGATTGAGGAAAAATCAAACCCAAGGTCCATTAGTCCGAGATCTCAGACAACAAAGTATTCCTTTATCCCTAGTAATAATTTGTTTCTCTCTGATCTTTTTCTCCAGCACCCAAAGCAACCCTGCCATGACATTCTCTGTCCCAGTCATCAACAGGTCCGAAGAAATCTTTGAGGAATTTGGCGAGAACTATGAAAGAATCATTCTTGAGGTCGAAGAAGTCTGGGTTGTAGTATTAAAATGAACTAATCCTGATCCCAAAGTATAACTTTTTATTTCTCTGATTTATTTCCTCCAACATCCAAAGCAATCCTTTAATGACTTTTCTCCCTGCTAGCTGTCAGCATTTATCAAGGGAAACTTTAAGGTCTAGAGGTCTGTAGCAAGATTGAGGAAAAATCAAATCAAAGGTTCATGAGCTGGAAGTCCCAGACAACAAACTAACCATTTGTTCTTAATAGTAATAACTTTTTCTCTCTCATCTTTTTCTTCAGCACCCAAAGCAACCCTCCTATGACCTTCTCAGTCCCAGTCATCAACGGGTCCGAAGAAAACTTTGAGGACTTTGGCGAGAACGATGCGGGTATAGAACTTGAGGTCCAAGACACTAGCAGAATCTCCGAATCTGCAGAGACTGCCCTCACCGACAGACAGACACCTACCAATGTACTCAATGGGTAAGCTCATCTCATATTAATTATAAGCTAATTTTAATAATGAAAAGTATTGGATATATCAATTAATCGAAAATGTTCTCCAGATAATGATCAACTCATTGATTGTTGGGGTCAAAGGAAAGAAAAAAGAAGACGCATTTGTAGAATTTTCCTGACAGTTGTCTACATGTGTTTTGCGTATTTCATCTATAATTAAATTGATGAAAAAATTTTGCCTCATCTTGGAATGTGAGAGTTGCTAGAGGCCATATGTTTTGGGGATACTCCTGCATCCGATTCTCAGCATCATCAATACTCATATAAGTATACTCGGGTGCGGCTTTACCAGTGCATGACAGCTTTACTACAATGACGGTTGATTAATTAGAATACATAAAACTATGAAAGTTGGAACAATTTCCACACTGAAAACTTGAGACGAGAAAGAAGTAACTGTGAAAATCAAGAATATGGACAGTGGATGAATCTTCTTTTCAGAGAACATAATTGTTCAGAATTCTGTATACTGAAGCCATGGCAATCAGAAATTAATTGGTCCCTTCACTGTCCCACAATCCATTGTAACTAGAGGTTAATCGTTACATTCGCATACTGTATATGCATATAGGCGATAGCGAGAATTCTTATTCCACAGGGTCTACTTGAGAAAGGAATGCCTGACTCACAATTTAGAGGAATTAAGAAAGTTGTCTGTCTCTTAGATGTACAGACATGCTGAATCTTTTAACTCTGTGTGTGGATTTATCAAATCCTCTGCATGGGACTATATGTGCATCATCACCAAATACCACCATATTCTCTCCCAATTTTTCATCTTTCATCATCAATTATCATCACTTTTTCTCCCAATATTCATCTCTTGGTTGAAACCGATCTATCTTGGCTGCGGATTCTTAACGAACGTTGCTATCAGTTTACTACAAATCACCTAAATGTCACTGATTTGTGACTTTTAAATGTCATCCCAATAAAGTTCATACCGGAGAATGGGACTCCTCTTTTTCTTCAGTAACATGTATCGAGATGGACAGCCATGTTGAAAATTTAGAGATGTGAGAATTTAATATGAAAAGAGAAATCTGTCTACAAAGATTTTAGGCAATAGGGTGTATTGGTTAAATGATGACGTACATTGATTCTATCAGTACAACATTTGTCTATACATGGGACGCTATCATCAAATATCACCATATTGTCTCCCAATTTTCATCTATTGGTGGAAACCGATCTCTCTAGGTTGCGGATCCTTAAAGAGCATTGCTATCAGTTTGCTGCAGATCATCTAAATGTTACGGATTTGCGACTTCACTTTGAATGTCATCCTTATAAAGTTCATTCTAGAGAATCGGATTCCTTTCTTGACAGCAAAATTCAGAGATATGAGATTTAAATATAGGTTTTCCTAGCCAATTTCATCATTCGTTCATTTTACTTTATTTGTCATTCAATTTAGTTTTGCATTGTTCATTTTAATAATCTGATTAATACATCCATTTAGATGGATGTTCATTCAAATTAGCAGCCCAAAATAGTCATTCAATTTTACGCCAATCAAAAGTTTGTTTGATTTCATTTTGAATTTGAAAATACTTCTTTTTCTTTTGTTTTAAAGTTGATCGTTCTTATTCGCAAGCTGAAATAACATAAATGTTATATCACATGCCACATGAATCAAATGACATCAACGATGTGGGTAATTAAATGTTGATCTCACAGATCATTGAGTGATTTTACGTCGATTCAAATGATATTTTGATGAAGTTGAGTAGGAAAACCTCATTGCCTCTATTTTGAGTGAGAGAATCAATATACTGATCATAAACTGTATGTGCACAAGTACAGTTAGTGGTGAATCACACAAGTCAAGTAGAAAATATATTTCATCTCGAAATTAACCTTCTTAAATTCAACCTGTGTTAATATGAGAGCATGACCATACATGTAGGCACTGAATGGATGATATTTATGGACTTCGCGATAGATTTAATTGAGTTTATTACCAACATTTTGTTTTTACCTGGGGTTATTTAAGTGATAGAAAAGATTGAAAATACCTTGTGGCCAACCTCCTTTTGCTGATAAATAAAGCCCAATGAATATCAAACTACCAAAAATAGACTGTAATTTTACAAGGTTGCATACAAACAAGTTACCCCAAAAGAGGAATGCAGTTTCTATATTTTGCGCATTCTTAGGCCATGCTCATAAGGCAATTGAGTTTTGTGATGCAAATATGAAACGTTTTCAAAACATAATCATGAATACTCTAAAATGAAGTAGAATGTGCGTTGTTAATGCACACCCAAATCAAATTAGTTTCAAATAGTATCAAATCAAATTTAGGATTTATATGAGTTTTCAGTGCAAGAATCAGGTAGCTTTCATTTATCGAAATACCCATGTAGAATGTTCTATGATTTATTATCGGGTCATAAGTCTGTATTAGGTGGTCGACTGGCTTATAAGCCATGAACTTGAACTAAATCTACATTCTGGTGAAACGTAAAAACGGAGCAATAATCTTATTGTCATGCCTTTGGGAGAAAGGTGGTGGACATCTTGCTCCTATAAAGAGATTCTCAATATTGATTAAAAGCAAGCAAGGAGGCTTGTCCAACTCTTTAAATTGTCTATGATTTGAAACTGATTTGTGCCTTGTATCTATTGTAAAGCTGGTTAATTATTTGAAATCCTATGTTAAATATCTAAATGAGTTTTCAGTACAAGAATTGCGTAGATTTTATTTATCAAAGTACACATATACTTGTCGAATGCTACTACGATTTATTTCCTTTATTAAGGTGTGCATTGGGCGTTAAGCCATGAACTTGAACTAAATTTCCTCTCTGGCAGAACCTAAAACACAGGAGCAATTTTAGCCTATTTTCTTGCCTGGGGAAGAAAGGTGGTGGATATCTAGCTCCTATAAAGAGATTTTCAATATTGATTAAAAGCAAGCAAGGAGGCTTGTCCAACTCCATTAGATCAACCCTAGTCCAGTTAAAGACTCTGTGTCGAATATCACCCATCTCTGCACATCTGGATGCTTACTCCTTTTTCAGTGCTGTGTAGACCCTGTGTGTTCAGGGCAAGAGAATGTGCAAAGATGGGTGCTATTAGAACACAGAGTCCTCAACTGTACTACGCCTATGCACATTCCACTTATTTCATTCTTTAGAATCCATCTTAGGACTGCTGTATAAGTATTCTAATCCATTACATTAGTTGGTTAGAGGGGCAAACTAGACAAGTACATATTGATTAAACATCAGTCCTAGCTGTCTTGAGGTGGGGTCCACAGTTCAGAACAGCAATGAACTTGATGAAAATGCCATACATGTATACACTGTAGTACTTCAGTTTACTTAAATCTAGGCATAACGGGGGGCATTTGGGATGGGGGGGGGGGGTTAGGGGAAGATTTAGAGGTTTGCATCCCTTGCTCTAGATAATGATAATGATAATTATTATAGTAAGGATAATATTATATTACTAATAATGGGTCCATTAATATAGCACAGTCGCCACATGCATATATTCTGATGCACTTGATACTAGGTAACATATCATTAACCTATTATTGCCAAGCAAGCCACAAAGGTGCTCAAGCATTTCAAGACCGGTATAAATTCCTACCCGGTCCCGATTTTCACCTGGGTTGAGTGCACCACAGTGAGGATGATTTTTTTGCTGAAAGATGCCACGGGTGGGATTCGAACCACCGACCCTATAGTTGAAAGGCAAGTGTTAGAACCACTACACCACTATGCTTCCACACTTTTCAGTCTTTAAAATCAACACTCTCAATGTCTGTGAATTGTTAAATAGTAATTGGACAAGAATTGATTATCACATCAGTCCGGGCTGCTCTGGCTTGAGGTAGGGTCCATAGTTCAAGACCACGCGGCACTAGAGTAGAATAACAAATGTTTGTACTGTAGGTCCCAAAGCTTGCAGTGAGCTTGCAGGCAGCAGTGAAAAACATTGCAATAATTGCAACCAGATGTGAATTTATACACTGTACAATGTAGCTGTACATATAAATAACAAGTCTGCTTTATCCCAAATCTGGAATTAGCCTGACCCAAAAAATGTTTTTGGTTGTCTTGTATTGAAGGACCATCTAATTTGGCCCCTTGCTAGCCTCCTGAATTAAAAAAAAATACATCAATTAAAAAAGAATATGTTCATTCATTTTCAGAGGTTCCTTGGCCTCTTCCCTTCTAATGTATCTAAGATCTAAATTGTTTTCTGAGCAAGCACTTGACCCTTATAAAAATATTTTAATTATACAACAACACCATATTTTCTTTGGGAGAGGGGGAGGTAGTTGATCCTACCTAAGTGCTATTTTTTTGCCTTCAAAGAAGAGTCTACCCCAAAATTATATTTCTTCAACAGGAGAAGGAAAAATAGATGATCATAACAAAAAAAGTTGAAGGAAAATCGGACAACTAATAAGAGAGTTGTGAATGTTTGAATATTTACACAAATTGGCAACTGATGACGTCACAGGTGCACAACTAACCATCTATTATATTATGTTATAAAGTATGACTTCCTCAAACCTGTAAGCATAGGATATCTTTATAAGAGATGTGTAGATCCACTATTTGCATGTTTTCATTCATACAAACTTTGCAACTTTCTGTAAAAATAAGGAATTTTGCACCATATTTATAATTAATACTCGGGTTAGTTGTGCACCCATGATGTCATCAAATTGGCAACATCTCTTGGAATTTCCACTGATTTGCCCATTTGTTCAAATCTTTAAAAATTCATAAATATTTTATTACTTGTCAGATTTTCTTCAAACTTTTTTTTGTTTTACTCGTCAATTTTTTCTGCTTCTGTTAAAAAAAATATTATTTTGGGTAGGCTCTTTTTTAAAAACAAAATCACAAAAATGTCAATGTGTAGTGCAGATGCAATTAGTGTCGTATTTCATGAGCTGAATCCCAATAGCCCTGATCGCTTGTCATCATTGATAATGTTTGTTAAATGTATAATGAATTAACTCTCTATAATTCCCACTGTGCAGATGCACTCGATTTTAGCAAGGAGGTTCAAACACGTCTTGTTGATTTTTAGTTAGAGACAACTTATTTGTGTTATCTACATGTAGACAACTTGCTCGTGGCTGAATTATGCTTTACGTTTTCAAACACAATTTCTGTGATGAGACATTCTTGATTTCATTTCTATAATTTTTCAAAATTCAGGCACTAGGTCTGTATTGCTTTATTCTCTTTAAAAATTACATTGTCTAAATTGAATTCAGTAATGACATCACATGCTCTGATTGTGCAGAAAATGAAATCAGTTTTAACGAGATGCCAAGCATGCAACAAGGCCAATTAAATCTGGGGTGCTGTTTTTTTTCTTATGAATTATTAATGGGATGGGGATGCTAAAAATTATATGAGAGGAAATACATACTTTGCAATTAGTAAAATTTTATCTTAATTACTGTAGTCCTAATAGTAAGTGGATTTTTATTTTATGAAGACACCACAAATTAAGATTTTCTCATTAAAAAGAATTGAATGAAAAAATATATTGGCACTGTACTTTCATTTGTTTTCTGGGGTGAGAGCAAGGTTCTTGCCTTCTATTAGCATGTGAAATTATATTTTTAGCGACCCAGGGGCCCCTGCCCCCCCCCCAGAAAAAATTGTGAAGAGAAGAGACATAATTAGAAGATATTCTTTAAAATCCCTCTCCATGTTTGTATTTAATTGATAATACTTATGGCTAACCAACTCTACATTGTATTTTCAAAGATTAGCACACTCTGAGCCACCATTCAACTTTATGTGTAATTTTTATCTTTTGGCCGCAGATTTACTTAGGAGTATATAAGAAAAGTTAATTCTATTGCTTCCTTTTCCCTTTTGCATCAGCGTACAATTTCATTTCAAAAACCTCTAATTCATTCTCGAATAAAAAACTGTTAGGAAGACGCAACTTCATCAAATGAATCGTGTTTGCCTGATTGAGCCAGAGGCTTTTAAGTCATGAATACCTATACTTCGGAAACCCACAGATTACCTATCACAAAGCACCACACAACACACACACACACACACACACATTATCATACACACCATACCAACATCCCTCACAGGTTCATTGTCATGTGACCAGTAGCATCACACAGCCGGTTGCCATGACGACCCAGTCTCGTGTTTCAATAGCGGTGATGATGGCGGCGGTTAGTGTTCTGAGAGGCAGCTTGGGTTCCCACGGCTCTCGGTGTCCAAGAGAACTATAGCGGGTCAGAAAGTGGCGCGATCGTTTGCAGAGCTGTTATGAGTGGACGTAGGGTTTTCGCCGCTAATTATATGGAATAATATGCTTTAGCCTTGAAAATATTCCAAGTGATGCATAAATGATGGATTGACTGAGAGCGTGGAATCGTATTGTTCATGAATATAAACTGATGAATAACACAAAGATGAAATACAATACTGTAAATTGATTTCATTTTGCTTTGTTCAAATATCTTGATTCAAAGGGATTATGAATGTGATCTGAAATTTTGAAGACATGCTTCTTAAAGTTGAAAACAAAAATATCACAACAGACTATAATATAAACAGAATCTTGACTGCCTATGTCGATGAAGTGTAAATTAATAAATTCACATTCAAATTCATGCCTCAAGTGAAGAGTACAGAGCCACATTACAAAGATGATATTAATGAAAAAGAAAAGGTTTTCAAATTAAAATCCTTTATTGTAGTAATTCGCCTTTTAATTAGCATCAGTAAATATCTCTGTACTTTATGGTTATGGTTAATGGTTATTCGGGAATGAATTGTGCAAGTTGCTACCAGGTATCAAGTCAATTACAGATCTAGTTTGCTTCTCATATTTTACCTGAAGCTATCCGCTGATTCTAACTCATGTGATACAAATTAGCTCTTTTGCGGGTTCATAACGAAGAATGAAAACAGCAAATGATCTTAATTTTGGATTGTTGTGGATGTACTGTGTTGGGTGAGTCAGATGAAAACCTCAGCTGGTTATATGATCATGAATTTATGGCTTATATGACATGAAGAACTTCAATTTGGAAAATAAGTAAATATAAATGTTCATAATAATAGTAATCATAATAATGATATATTATGTTGGTTACAAACCACAATGTTATAACACTACTTTATTTTCACGTTGTGAGTTTTATATAAAAAACAGTGTTTAAAAAAATGTTATAAACATTGCTTGCACTTGCAGAATGAAAGCACAGAATGATGAAGGTGAAATTAGATTAAACAAATTGTGTGCATTATTGGCTAAATCATAGTGTGAGAGCAACCTTTGCCTCTTACATTCGCATTCAATGTGTTCAATGACGTTGTGATCAACTGATTTGCAATTATATTTCCCCATAATGTAATAAAAAAAGTGTATGGTTTCCTGTGAGTAGAATGAAAAGCATTTTGAGATTATTTTTAGTATAATTTGAAAATTGTAAAGTTTTAAGAATATAGAAATTATGTGTTTATATTTCTCTTCAAGTATTAAATCATGAAATGAAATGACTTTACAGCACTCTACATTTTCTTTTAAATACTTGTTGACCTTTGATTGCACATTAATATTATTCCTTTAATTCCAAATAGGTTCTAATAATTATTTAATAGCTGTTCCGTTTTAAAATTTAATTTTGACTTGAAGCTTTTACCCTCAATCTTTAAAGGACAACTTGGCTTGATGAATTGTGTATTCTTTTATCTGCCTTATGTAATGTTACTAACACTAAGCGTGATGTTGTTTCACCCTTTTTGAAAGCAGATATACATAAACCCCTCTCCTTTACCCTTTTTCTTCCTTTCCTTGCCAACACAGCTTGTTTCCCTTCGAGAACCGGAAGCCTTACATGTCTAAGAAAGATGTGTGGTCGCACGTTCAGAATCATCATCATAAATGGTACCTTCCCCCTTTCCTCTATCGCCTTGCGTGGTCACGTATAACCATATTTTTTCCCCTTTTTTTGTTTTTCGGTGTTAACCTCAAACGTTTGGTGCTGTTTAACCCCTTGCCTGACTTACAACTGAGTTTTCTTTTCTTTTCTTTTAATAGTTTAGTTTAATTTTGTGCTGTTTATACTCTATAGCTGAGTTATCTCTATAACTGAGTTTTCTTTCCTTTTTTTTTGTTTAGTATTCTAATTTTGCTCTGTTTAGATGCATATATACTCTAGCTTTTTCTTCAAGCACTGCTGCTGCTACGTGGGAAACAACTTAAAGGCAATTCCACGTGAAATTGTCACAGCTGTTATGCTATACAGTAACAGCGATGTTTATTTACAAGCATTCAAAATAATTCCTTGAAATTGGCTATCTGTTTAGAAGATTTATGTGTTATATACATTTGAAACCTCAAGGAATTTTAATTTCATTGGTGAAGGTTGTCAAAAAATCCATCACTTTTAGCATAACCTACATGACATTTTTTGGAGAATTGCAATTATGGAACTACAACCTTGAAAGTGATGATTACTTTTATTTTATTGTGTGTATCTTCTTTGCAATGAAATAAAATCTAGAATTTAGAATTGACACTAACAAAAAAAAAAAAAAAAAAAAAAAAAGTCAACCCATCTGTAGATTAAAGCAAAAATCATCACCTTTGTGCCCGTATAATACAGAAGATATTCCA
The DNA here is from genome assembly GCA_036244855.1 of Temnopleurus reevesii. Classification (NCBI taxonomy): domain Eukaryota; kingdom Metazoa; phylum Echinodermata; class Echinoidea; order Temnopleuroida; family Temnopleuridae; genus Temnopleurus; species Temnopleurus reevesii. Next base: position 108,272 of record BQKZ01001603.1, read on the forward strand.
AATTCTGCACCAAGGAATGAGTTTTTATAAGCAGCATTGTACATGTATTTTTTCTGTAAATGAGAGCTATGATCGTGTGGAATGATTGAAGTTATTTTGTATCTATTAACATGTTTTACTACCTACTTACAAATGTATGATTAGAACTAACAGATCTATTATATTTTTACCTTAATGGGTTGTATATTGCCACTTAACATCATATGAGCCTTCTGCCATATCAGAGTATATTTCTTATCTATTGTTTATTATTATTAATATTGCACCTTATAATACAGTACATATAGCATGTTGTTATATTATTTTTGTTTGGTTCTATAATACACCCAAATGATTTTTTCATTACTTTGATTTAGTATTAACTTGTTTTGTGTTTGTTTGGTTATCTACCATTAACTAATTATTTATGTGCATATTGTGCATGTCTTGAATAAAAAAATATATTAATTCACACATCACAAAAAGAATAGGGGTCATGCTATACATTACATGTAAATGAGGAATGGGTTCATTTCTTAATATTCCTGCATTACCGCTGGAATTGTGGCAGGCAAATGCTAACTCTGTGCCATTTAGCATTCTGTTTTAACTAGAATTATTATATGTATAGATCCTATAATAAGTAATGCACAATTAGAAATCTTTCATAGGTATTCTACTGACGAGCAATTTTCTGCATATTCTGCTATAATTTCTGCTATAATTCCTGCTATATATTCCAGTCATCTAATATAGTGGCTTAGATTTAGTCAGATATTATGCTGTGACTAAGTGCGATTGTTGGAAAATCAATCCTGGAATTATCATACTCTCACTGGATGAGGAAAAATCAGTTCAACAAATTGTGAATGTTGGGCAAAATCAGACAACCCATTGTTACAAATTTTTAAAATCACAGAGATATGACGATCCCTGCCACTGATGGGGATCTGTGCGATCTGCAATGTTATGTAATATTATATGAAATCTGTCAGTATTTTCATCTGCCTCTGGCACTTGAGCTTGTTGGCCAACTTCAAAAATACACAGTGTTCGGTCAACCACAGTGCTCCATTATACAAAAAAAATGCACATATTCTCTCCCGTCCCAACTATTTACAGTGTACATTGGTAATATCAATTAATATAATTACTGTTACATGACATGTGGGTTGCAGATCTCAAGGTCCATACAGGCCGGCATACTGATTAAACAAACAACGAAATATGCGAAAAGATACGCTTGGCTAATGGTGGATTGGATAAAAAATATAACACCCACACTCGTCCTGTATCTACGTCATTCATACTTCTCTTGGCTATTTTCCTTTTTTTTAGTATTGTTACTGATTTTATTATTGATTTTAGTCCAACACATTTTCCCTGTCGAATCTTTTATTCCTTACGGTATGTGTTGTTATTTTTAGTGAAACTTGGTTTCACAACTTGATTTATGTTGGCCCGTACTACTTTCAGTTCGACAGTATCTATTGTATTGTAGTCTGTGGTCGTCTTGTGGTTGCCTAATTTCCTGTGGGGCTGCATCAGAAATAAAGAAAAGTGTATTTATAGATTATTTTTTATCTAATGATATCAAGTATATTTAGGATTCTAATTATATTTAGCCCATTTACCTATTAGTTAATTCCAGCAGTTGACAAGAATATTGATCATGTAAACAACCTTGTAGAGAAATGACATGCATTTATATGGTTCTTACGAATGTTAGAAATAGTTGTGTAATGATAAAAGGTGAAGGTGATGATGATGATGATGATGATGATGATGAGGATGATGATGATGATGATGATGATGATGATGATGATGATGATGATAATGATGATGATGATGATGATGATGATGATGATGATGATGATTGCCCTTTGCCCTTGTGTGTTTTTTTTAATGCTGAAACCTGTAGTTTATGATACTGGAAGGCCTAGATGGAATACATACTAAAGTTTCAGGGATCCATATGAACTATTTCATGATTAACTTTTTTTTATGATGCCTTCAGTAGTACTTTAGTATATCAAGTACATTTGTATAGATTTTACTTTGTATCAGGTTGTCTGATATTATGAAATACTTTTTAAATATTTTTATTTGCCTTTCTTCCAAATAAAGCATTCATTGTAATGGCTACATTCAAGGGTAATTTGCTCACATATTATGGCCTCCCTAATAATTTCTTCAGTTTCCATCCTCAATTTGTAGCATTTTGGATTGGTGTACTGATATTTTGATATTGTAAGAGTGAATTTGTAAACCATATTCCCCTTTGTAAAATTATTTCTTCATTTTGATGCTGTATAGAAGAAGTGTACCTTTTCAAAATATTCTAATTTAGAATTACTTCGTAAAATATTCTTCATATATTAGTTGCATATGGTTACAATTTCTAGCAATTTGCAGTAGATTTGCTTTGGTATTTTGTTCATCTGCATGAATGATTCATATAGAATATAATTTCTTTAAAATCTTCTTTTTAGTCTCTTTAGAAAGCGTGCAGTTTTAAAAACTTCTCTCAGCTATTCGGGGTAAGGTCATGCTCTGTAACATTCACCAACATATCACTTGAAAAAAAATTAGAAAAAAATGTCATGATTGCTTGCAACACACTACATGTCAGTGTGAAAAAAGTATGCTTCAAATCAGAGGTTAATTAGAAAATTATCATTATTCATTCAATGCTATATCTATTTATTTCCAATTTGTATCTATGTCGATGAAGTTTGAATTAATAGATGTCCAAATTTCCAAACACTGTGCAAAAATGTGAAAATAACAACAAGCCAAGCAGGAACATTTATTCTTTGAAATGCCAAGTGCGCCGTGAATGGCTACCGGGCTAAAGCCAGAGTAATAATAATGTAAAGCGCCTTGAGCACTCAGCAGAGTGGATACGTGCGCTATATAAATTGCATCTATTATTATTATTATTATTATTATAATGTGTCGCGAAAATAACTGTATGCTAAAATATTGGCCTTTACTACTGCATCCATACATAGAATATTCCATTCTGTCAATTTGTGAGGAAATGAAATACCCATGCACAATGTCTACAGTTGCCATGCCTTTATTGTGTGCACAAACGCGAAGCATGATATAATATTCACGCATTTGTTCCGTACAGCTGACATATGTTTGAAATTTGATGCTACACGTAAGATCAAATATCTGTCATGCTGACTGATGTGAAATGGATAATTCTTATGTCAAACATATATTGTGGCACTTTGTCGTTTGAAGTATGGTTTTCATGAGTCTTTTGCAGTTGCAATACAGGATGCTTAAATTTAATCAATATCATACCAGTTTTATTGAAAAGAAATATGAATTTATTATTCAATCGTCCCTATTTTGGTGCTTTGCCTTTCATGTTTGCATATTTTCATCATGTGAGATAGATTTCTTGTCGCTATTTTATTTTCTATGCTGTTACGGAAAGCTCTATTTTGTCAGTGTTTTTACAAGCTGGTATCATACATTTAAATTCATGCTTGAATAAAGATAGCATACTACTGCATGAACACAAATATCCCTGATATAACATCATGTACATCAACATGTCATTCAAATTTGTGTAGAAGAGGGAACCCACCCCTAGAATTGTCATGCTTTCAATGAATGAAGAAAAATCAGATGAACTAATTGTGAAAATTTGAGTAAAACCGCACAAACCATTAAAAATTGACGGAATATGTGAAATTATGTCGGACAACTCATCATTCACTCTGTATACAAAATTTCACATCTTCTACTTCTCCCAAAATTCAACAAAATGTTGGTTTTCTGCCTGAGTACAGCATGCCTCTATTGATTCTGCATATATATGAAAGAATTGTTTGAAACCCTTATTTCAGATTTGACATCAATCCATATCTACAAATTTTTGTGTACACAGATTCTGCAAAAGTTGCCAACCACAGAGACCCCCATCAGTGCCAGGGATCGTGATAACACTGAGAATTTAAAAGCTTTGAATGGATTGTGCAATTTTGCTCAATTTTTTTCAATTTGTTCATCATATCTCTCTTCATTCAGCAAGACCAAGATAATTCCAGGGGTTGGTTCCCCTTTAATTATCCATAAGGCCTCTTTGGCTCTCTCAAGACTCGTCATTTCATGATAAATCCTCATGTTTACACATGAATTATAGAGCAATCTCATAAGGGGTATCACCATAGCGATCATGTAAACATCAATTTTGAAAATTGCTTTAAAAGCATATCAAGGAAATATACTTGTAGTCTCCAGACACAGACTTGGTTTATGCAAATATGTGCATGTCGGCTACTTGTGCACTGCAAAAACTGGGTTGTTGTTGGAACACTTGTTTCTTTAATATTAGAAAATTCTTAGAACAACACAAGTGCTGAATTGAATTGATTTCAACAATATCATGTTTTTTATCTATTTCATATTTAATTACTTAATACTGAAATAAAAAAAGAGATGAGATGTAGTTGAAAATAAAAACCTGAAATTGTCCGGTTTAATTTCACATAGTTGTCTGCAATTCTTCTTTGATTTGTCAATGTTGGAGCAAAACAACAAACAAAACAAAAAGTTCAGGTCAGCCCATTTTCAGAGGGTCGGTCGTTAAGCGCACCCAAATCATTACTTTTTACAAGCCGAATGTAAGATCATTTTCATACAATGATGATCTACATCATTGTAAGGTCGATGTAATAATGTGTGTCACCTCCCAAGAAGCGACCCAAAATACTGACAATCATATGACCCCCCCCAAAAAAAATAAAAAAAAATAAAATAAAATTGTTGGGTTGCCCTCTAAAACCATTTTTAAAAAAGCATTGGTTGGTCGGAAAAGTATTTTTCCAATAACTTTTTCTATTTCTTTTAGCACGATTCACACAGTGCATGAGAAAAATACACGAAAGCCAAAGAACATCTACATGATATGATTCAGGTTTAATTTTCCTGTGTTTGTCAATTACTTTACACCAATTTTTCAATTTAATTGAAAATCGACAAACAGTTGAGGGCAACCAAACAATTACTTTTTACAAACCAAATGCAAAATCATTTTCATACAATGATGATCGTTGTAAGGTCAATAGTGTGTGTCACCTACCAAGAAATGGTCTGTCGCACTGACAATAATTATTATGAGATGATAAAGAGGACATCTTGCAGGCAAACTTATCATTGCTTTTAAAGGGTATCTGAGGCAAAAAAATTATTTGCTAGTTGGTAATATGCATAAAACCAAACCAAATGAACATTCCATGATGTTAAAAAAATGTTTAGTTTTCAAAATATTGAACTTTTGAAACTGATCATTTTTCATGATAGATAAAAAGAATGGATACACATTAATGAAAGCCTAGTCGATTTTGAAGGAGTCCTTTATTTGCTTCTTATTTAACTAGTAATCCATATCAATCATATCAGATTAATTTATTTTGGGTTAAGTTTATGCAATACACAAATTTTATTATTTTAACTTCAGTTCGGTCTATTTTTGGTTCCAATGAAATCAAATTTGATAGAAATCTGTTAACTTAAATCATTTGTAACCTGATTTCTTCCATAATCCCCAGAATCTATCGAATAATACCCATTGTGTATTATACTATACAGGTACTAGTATATTAAACTTATCAAATGGTTAATAATTAATGTTGGCATCTGCAGACAATGGTGTCGTGATAGTGATTATCCTCTCGGTGAGCTATGTTTCCTTGAAAGCCGAGTCTACCCTCGTTATCGCTAGGCAACCAGATACAGTGTGAGGGTGAACGACATGGTATATTGTAAAAGCCATTATAGTGCACATTAATTTTAGCAAAGTCACTGAATTTCAGACCTTTTTGCACTTAAAACCCAGTATAGCTTTGGTAAAGATGAAGAAATGTGAATTTTAAGAATGTTTATGATGACATGTAATTCTTATACACATGTTGAGACCATAGCACATTTTTTTACAAACTGATTCTTTTAAAAATTTGAATTTGACCGTTAAATCATATTTAGCGCCCTTTCTTGGTTATAGCATTATTTTGCTTGTTATCGAGCATATAAAAAGTTATTTCCGAGATTTGACTTTAGAATGATATAAAGATATACATATACACAAAAATTAAATTCTAAAATTTTCATCCAATTCTGAGCATGTGAATTTGTCCTTTATCAAGAAAGAAAATATTGAAATAGTGTGGTGCAGCACCACGCTATTTTAATTTGCACATTTTAGGTTATAGCTTTTCCCAAACTCGTTCATTTTTCGCACAATCTTTTGTGCAATATATTCATGATACTATATTTCATTTCATATAGATTTGAAGACAAAATCTGGCGATGAAATTATTCGCTTTTACCAAAATTGTACTTGGGCTTTAAGCGAGTTGTTATTTTTGAGAATAATGCTACACGGTACAACAAGTATGTGAGTGGTCCTGAAAAGGACCTACCCACTCTTATTTTTACGTTTTTAATTATTGTTGTACACAAGTCTTTGGGCATTCTAATGAAATTCACGAAAATAAAACCTCAGCGAAAATTTCAGTAGTAGGTGAATGACTTTATACAGGCATCAGAATGTTTTTAGTATCGGGGGAGCTCATGTACACACCACACACACTAACATGCTCTCTGATATACTTGCACACACACACACACACACACACACACACACACACACTGTAAACATTTTGAAAATTTGGGAACCCCAGTTCTGCTGCCCTTGTCGTGTTAGTATTTAAATAAAATGTATCTGCATGAATCATATTATTGCTTTTATTTTTATCTGTCGATTAGATTCTTTTATCACGTCTAAAAAAGATGCATGATGTTAAATTAGATATTGTATGTACATAAAGGCCTACATGTACTATTTTCTTTGTAGATTTTTTTTTTGCAGGGTCTTTATATCTTTGTATGTTCACCTTTTGGTTATTTGAAAGGGACTTTATTGTGATATCTATGTATAAATTTGTTAATCTTTGTACCATATGTATGTAATTGTAAACTTTGTGTCATTTCATATGAATTATCTTTTAAAATTACACTTCTGTATCACTTAAAACTGGAAAGTGTGAACATATCTGAGTCGAGACATATTTTCATTAAAAGAAAATCATTTCATCAAATTATTTTTCATCATCTGCTCTAGACATTGTTTTGTTCTTGAACTAACAAACCCAGATTTTAGTACTGGATGAAAATATGCATCAAAATTATCATAAATTGATATCAAAATTTCAACCCTCAGAATCATTTATGCTCATAGCAAACCATGGTAGTTGCTTTTGCTTCACCAACAATTAGTTGGGAAAGGAAAAAATGAAATAAGTTTTACACCTTGGTACTATTTGGTTGACATACCGAACAAAATCAAAAGAAAAAATATGAATGAGTGATATTTGAATCATTGGTAATTTGAATCATTTTTAAACCTGAAATATTTTTTCTTCATCTTCTTACAGCTCTGGAAAGAGGATAACATCAAGTGACATTGCAAGGTGATTATATTTTATATTATTTTATTTAATTTTTATAGATGTGATTGAAGTCCTCACTCACAAACAAATGTAATTTTAAATAAGATAATATTATAAATGATGATTTATTATTAAAGGGGAATTATCCCAGTTAATGGATGGAAAAATTCAATAATCAAACTGTGATCAAAATTTGATAATCTATGCAAAATGTTTGATTTACACCCCTCATGGGCTCCTTGGGTTTGTAACCTACAAGCATAAAATGGTTGTGAACATGAAGAAAGCTACATCCAGTTTGTACACAGCATTTCACAAAGTTAATGAGGAGTTCTCCATGTATGACATCACAGATTGTGCCAAAGTTGCCAATTCAAGGATGCCCATTAGTTGGGAAATTGCAAACTTTGAAAATTCATAGCTTTTGAAGTTATCATCCAATTTTGCTCAAATTTTCACAGTTTGATCATTGTATTTTTTCTCCACCCACTTATGGCAATTTAATGTCTGGGGTTAATTCCTCTTTAACACTGTATCAGCGGCATACTGTACAATTGCAAATATGCAATCCACAAGCTAAAGATTTTGTTGTTGGTTTGTTTGATTCGTTTTTGTTACAGTCAATTTTATAGGTTTTCATCTACGTTAAGAAGCCACATTTGTAAAATACAAGAATCATTACCTCTATGTTTTCAGTTGAAGATTTCATGAAGACCATGATTGACATTTAATTGTATTTGCTTCATTTGTTATTTTCAGTCAACTCTACAGGTCGTCATCCTCACACAATCTTCGTAAAGGTTTCGTCGATGAGGTCTATGGAGAATATGCTGCTTCTGACAGTGATGTATTAGAGCTGAACGATAAGGTGAGACAAATTACAAGGTCAGACTACCCATAAGGCAAAAAATGTTTTGGATTCCCAAGAATTACTTTCGTGAAGAATTGAATCGGTATGCTGACATGAGCAGATGTCATTTAGAAAGTTAGACACAAAAAGCCATAAAACATCTGAGAATGATCATTTAGGTTTTATTCCAGAATCATCATTTTACTTAGAGGTTGCATTTCTCATTGTTTTCTATAATTCTACTTTTTTTTAATTTGAGGGGGAAAAAAGAGGTTCAGGTCTGGCCATTTACAGAGGGTTTGTTGGTTGAGGTATCTAAATATTTTTTTTAGCATAACTCTAATTCCAAACATAATAGATGCCTGGATCCATTTTGCATACATGTTTTTTTTTAATATGAGATGGGGTTTAGTTGAATTTGTGATCAATTCATATTCCATGATACTTGAAGTTCATGTTAAAAAATTATGTAATGCAAATTCCCATACTCTTTCCATTTTTATATTTCATTCTATGCTTCATAATTTACTCTTATTTTTTATTTTTTTAGGTTCGGGACTTGGAGACGCAGATTAGTGAGTTAGAAGTAGATAAGAACACGATAGAAGATACAAAGGATCAGCTAAGAAACGAAAATCAGCAGCTTCATAAACAGTAAGTCACCCTCAAATTATAATCATTATGCCAGCCAAGTCAAATAGTTTAGGGGTATTTTTGCACGAAGTCAGTTTAGGAAGTAGAGACGCAGATTAGCGAGTTAGAAGTAGATAAGAACACAATAGAAGATACAAAGGATCAGCTAAGAAACGAAAATCAGCAGCTTCATAAACAGTAAGTTACATTCAAATCGTCAATATTATGCAAACCTAGCCAAAAAAATTAGGAGTATTTTCGCATACGGTCAGTTTTTAGAATCAGATAATTATGCAGATTAGCGAGCTCAAAGTAGATAAGAACACAAAAAATCTGCACTAAAGATAAAGGTACCATTTTTAGGAGAAATGTAAAGACATTAGAAGCACATTCTAATTTTGATATTTGTCTCTCCTATTTTGAGGTAAAGTGTAGCCTTTTTTCCCCAAAATGTATACTTACCTTGTTGTGTATTGGGTCATGTTCAACCCATCATTGAATCATATTTAAACTTAAAATTAAACAAGTAAAATTAAGATTAGGCGTAAATATTCAGCAAATGAATGAGACAAGCCTTTAAATCTAAAGTCATCATCATCATGCCCAAAAAATCCCATGGTTAATTCTTGTTGAATTGAAATCAAATTTCCACTAAGTATAAAAAAAAATTGTCTTGCATACATGAGGAAGATGCAAAATCATTGTGCAATGAAATTCACTTTATGAGATTACTTTTATAATTTTTGCTTGTTCTTTCTCAACCAGAATTGTTCACCTTGAAGAACAACTACGGGAGTTGGATAGAAGGCACACAGAGTATCAAAAGGAAGAAGATAAGAAGACACAAGAAAAATTGGTAAGTTCACAAAGATGAAAAATTTCTTCTTTTTTTAGAGTATCAGAGGCCCAAGAAAATATTTACCTATTTGGTTGTAGATATGAAACAAAACCCCCTAAACAACCCATGATGTTAAAACAAATATTGATATATGAAGCTGATCAATTTTCAAGATTTTCATGATTTTCAAAGAAAAATTATTTATGGAAATGTCAAAATGGAGTTCCATCATCAATGATTTATGTACCATGTGAATATCATGTTTTGTTATTTGATATTGTAGATGTATTTACTATGTTGATGATTTGAATAAAGTTTTTTATTGAAAAAAAAAATTCATGATAAAAAGAAAAACAATTGTAGGAAGACTAGTTCAGACAGTGAAATTATTGGATGTTCACACACAAAAAATGCATACATATATAAAAGGCTTGCACGGAGCCTAAGTCGATAGTGAATGCACAGTTTATTTGTTTCTAACTTCTATACTAGTAATCCTCATCAATTTGGATAAGCTATTTGGGGTTAATTTTATGCACTTCAATATATACAAATTATATTTTTTGACCTTGGATACTCTCTTGATGAATATTCCTCCATGCACTCTATGAATGATGAAAAAAAATATGAAACTCAGCCTTAAAATACCAAGGTCTGCCTAAACTTAGGACTGATTTTACTTAAAACTTGAGTCTGAATGGATATAGGACTACTTCCAAATTTATGAATATTCATGAAAAGGCATGTGAATCACAGATTTGTCAATTTCTGGGTTTTTTTATTGGGAAATATTTAACAGTAAAAATAACTTGCCAGTTTCTCAACCTTTTTCTTATTTCCAGGCCAAGCAGCACAAGCATCTACATGAAGACATTGAAGCTTTACAAAACAAGTAAGTGTATTCCCAAGCAGAATTGATCATTCTTAAAAATAAAATAGAATTATTAGATACAATTTGCCACTTGTTCGCTCATGTGTGATTAGAAATCAATTGATTCTCTAATAACCAACTAGGGTGTACATGCAAATCGGTTGGTTACGTTGCCCAGAGCTGGGAGAAAAAAATATAAGTACATGGACAGCATTCGAACCTGTGACCACAATTATTTATGATTGCCTACTTATGAATGTCTTCTATTAGGAAGTAGGAAACTTTTGCATTGTTGAATTGAAAGATTGCAGAAATAATATTTTATGATGGCAAATTTATCTTCAAGCTTCAGGAATTGATAGCATTTGTGACTTTCTTTTTTTTCCTCCCTTCTTTTTCTTGATATTATTTAAACAAAATTGTCTAATTTCTAGTTTCTTAAAGATGGTGATTTTATTTTTTTCACCCAAGTTTTGTAGAGGAGTAATAGAATATAAACTTAAGATTTAAGAGAGTATGTCCAGAAAAAGAATCGTAATATATTCCTGTTTTTCTTGTTACCTCTCATTGTTAACAACCAATGCACCATCTGTTCTGAGTCTAAAGCGTGATCAAAATTTAGATTTCTCTCTGCATTGAGTTATTTGGCATAAATTATGTTTTCTTCTTACAGATTATCAGTACTATTACAAGAGAACGAAGCCTTCTCAGGAGAAGTGCCTAAATTAAAAAGTGAAATTGACACATTACAGCAGGTAAGGAAAAAAAAGAGAGTTCATGATTTGCCGTAGTTTTATCATCTCTCCCGTATGATGCTATTTGTTCACTTCTTTTAAGATAAATTTTCTAGAACATAGCAGAATTATATTTTTGTTCACTTTTCAATGAGTTGATAAACAAAACTTATTTTATAATAGTTTTTAATAGAGCTCTTTGATGAGGCTTTGGAACAACCCTTTCAAATTTGGTGATTTCGTAAACACAGCCCCTGAAAAGCACTCTACGAATTTTCTTAGAATTTAGTGTCTGTTGCACATACATGTACTATATCAAACACTTTCGGAGGAGATTCTAAGTTGTCATTCCAATGTGAAGAAGACCAACCTCATTTGCACGTTCAAGAACCTGCTTTCCTGTCCGAAAAGGGTATGGAATTTTTCCTGGGAAAATTAGTTAATTTATCTCAATAAGCTTGACACTTTATGACACATTGTGTTAATAGTGTCATTAAACTTTTGAAAGCAGTGGTGGATCATTAATGAGAAATTAGTAAAATGTACAAGCTGTTATTTGTTGCAAAGGTATAG
>BQKZ01001604.1:31882-57389 GCA_036244855.1 Temnopleurus reevesii
CAGCGAATGAAAGTTACGAATTGTGAAATATGAAATCATAATTAGGCATCGACAGTAATTGTTAATAGTCTAAGGTTTCTTTCTGTTATCTAAAACGGGGAAAAGAGAAATTTGGAGATGATTGGTGTAATAGGTTGAGAGAAATACGCAGCCAAACTACAAACAACCAAACATCAAACAAATTTACACACAAGATTAGGCGAATTATATAGTAGGATATCAGATTAAAATTGAATTGGATATTCATTGACTTCATGTTTTTTTCAAGCTGAAAGTTTAGATGCGCAGACGTGCGACCTCCCATCATAAAGCTAATGATAGAAGCAGATCTAAATAGACTATATAAGTTTTGTTCGTCTTTACCCCAGTGTACTTATTCCCCCACTTTACAGTACTCCCTTATGGAGGAAAAGAGAATAGGGAAAGTGAGAGGATTTTCGGTCAGCAGGTCTAGAAGAGGCCATCAGAATTCTAACAATTTTCTTTATTCCATACAGGATTGCTGTGCTTCAAGAAGAGCTATTCGAAGAAACCTCAAACCATGCAGTCAAGGAACTCATCCTTAGAAGGTGAGGATTGAAACAAATTGTTGATGTATAGGAGATATGCTTTTACTACTTCGGCATAATCTTAGCCGAATCTGCTGGGAGTGAAGAAGAACTGTAGCTTCAAATTAGAGAAAATTTTGATTATGACTGGTGAAATAAGAGAAATCATAGAGAAGATAACTTGTCAAGACCTTCAAATTATTAGGCAATTATTTGACTCGTGAAAAGTCCCCGTTTGTCAAGATGTTTCAAGTGATGAAACTGATTCACATGGTGAATTTCGGCATGATTTGAGGGTTCAATAAATTTCATTGTCAATGACCGTTTAGATATTCAGACCTCCCAACCATTAGGAATTTAGAGAAAAGAAGATGAATTTTTGACTTTTTTGAGAGAGGGCAATTCTTCTTATTTTCCTAGTTCGTAATTCTAAGTACACAATCCTATTGGAAACAGAGTTTCTTTCCTCTTTTTTCTATTTTGCAACTCATTCCCTTTTTTTTTCGTTGTATGCGTTAGGAGCCCTGGAAAATGCTGACTTTTATTATATTTTTCATTGCTATGGGTGCACAAAACTTTGACGCACTAGAGATAAAGCAGGGTTTTATACCATCATCGCTGAACTTTGGGGATTTTGAAGCAATTGGTCTTTTAGGGGTGTTGCTCAAAAGTTGCAATTGATCGCAAATCAACTGAAGATCAGTTACAAATTGTTTTGCGCATTTCACTTGCACATGATATGCGCTTCTAAGTACGAAACAATGATTTTGATCGGCAAATTCCAATCAACTGCAACTTGCGATCAATTGCAACTTTCGAGCAACACTTCCTAAGTGATTGATTATTTGATTGTATTCCTTATTTATGCTATTCTTCATTGCATTCAGTGCACAGCTTGGACACACACTCCAGCAGCTGTTGTTCACAAAGCAACCCCAGACAGAGGTCCAGGGAGAGGAGAAAGAGAACGCCTCACCCTCCTGGGCTAGCAAGCTGTGTGAGAAGCAAAGGGTCGTATCAACTGATATCCTTGCCCATCATCAGGCATGTCAGTCTGTGCAGGATGAGATTGATCAGAACAAGAAGGACATAAGAGGTAGGCAATATTTGATTGCATTAAAAATGAATTGCATTCAAATTTGATTGCATTTTAGTTTGTTACTTAGTGCTATGTGAAAAGCAGAGGTTTGTATCGACTGAGATCCTAGCTCATCAGGCTTGTCAGCCTGTGCAGGATGAGATTGATCAGAACAAGAAGGACATAAGAGGTAGGTTTTATTTATTGCATTCTTATTTGATTGCATTTTAGTTTGTTACTTAGTGCTATGTGAAAAGCAGAGGGTTGTATCGACTGAGATCCTAGCTCACTAGGCTTGTCAGTCTGTGTAGGATGAGATTGATCAAAGCAAGAAGGACATTAGAGGAAGGAGATATTTGATTGCATTCTAATTTGATTACATTATTACATTGTGCAGAGGGTTGTATGAACTGATATTGTAGCCCATCGCCAGGTTTATAAGTCTGTACACAATGAGATTGATCATAACAAGGACATTAGAGGTAGGGGTTATTTGATCGCATTCTGATTTGATTGCATTCTAATTTGATTGCATTCTATAGTTTTGTTACTTTGTGCTTGGTAAGAATCAGAGGGTTGTATCAACTGATATCCTAGCTCATTACCAGGCATGTCAATCTGTGCAGGATGATATTGATCAGAACAAGAAGGGTATTAGAGATATTAGATATTTGATTGCATTCTAGTTTGTGACTTGTAGCTCGATATAAGCAGAGGATCTTATCAATAAATATCCGATTGGAAAGCTGATATTATTCCCCACCACTAGACATGTCTGCCCGTAGATAGGATGGCATGAATCAGATCAAAGTAGAGTATGAGAATTTGAGAGTCAAACTTGCCTCAGTCAAATCTGTAAGGACTTTGAGAAAGTTCAACTTATGAGGGGTAAAAACAATAGAATATAAAGAGAAGGTGACTTACGAAGCCCTTCGACTTAGGCATTCATTTGGCTTGTGTGAGGTTGACTTAGGCAACATTGACTCTTAGTAATATTTCATTGCATTAAGTATTTGATATAATCTAAGGTAATGTTTCTGAAAACATGTGTCTAAATAACCAAACTTTCTTTTTGTATTTTCTAGTTATGCAAGCTGCAAATGTTGAGTTGATGAAGAGACTACAAGCCAAAGAGATTGAGGAAAACACCCCAGCTCCAAGCAAGCAATTGCAAAAAGAGTAAGAAAAACTTTCATTTTTTTTTCCTTGCAGATAGAATTGTGATTTGATTGGGAGAGAGGTTCATGCTGTTGATTAATGATGGGACTATATGTAAAGTCTTCTTCAAATTGTGGTAGAAAATCAGTGAATGCATTCCTTGACAATTCCTGTCAGAGGATCATTTACTATTCCAGTCCAAATATCAAGATCAGACTTCATTGTCTAGGAGATGGAAACTTTCTAATCTAGATGGATCATGGTCTTTTTAATTGTATACAGTCAACTGTGCCTAAAAATGTGATTAGTTTCTAACTCCTCTATGTCGAATAATCCCCTATTGTAATTTTTGAAAACCTATACAACATCTGTGTTATCTGTAAAGGCCAACGAACACTACAGGGACTTTCAGGATTTCAACCCAACGACCAATATTGAAAATACTAAAAAAAACGCTGTAATATGTCGTCTCACGGCCAGGTGCTTGATTCTTGTAAGGTTGTAATACTGAAAGTCAAACAGATTTTTTTTGGTTCCAAGAGATTCAACTATTAAAAAGGTGAGGTTGCCTGTAATGAAGCAGGTTATCACAATAGTTATGTGTACATGTAGTTACATTTATATAGAGGTGTTCAAAGACAGAGTTGACTGATACTCTTTTAGAAATAAAGTATGTTTGTTTGAAATTTGCAATTGTTTCTATGATTTTGTACTTATTTCTCTTGTAATTATTAATTAATCATATTTTTCTTTGTATACATCTTTAGGCAAGAGAAGTTGGATAAACTTATCTCCCACGTCACAATGGAGAAGGGCATACTACAAGGTTTGATCATCGGCAGTGGAGTCAACTGGGCTAAAGATCCCCATCTAAAGGATCTCGTTATTGGACTCGGAAAGCCATTAAAATTGGACTGATATGAGAAGTATAGGTTTGAAAGGCATAAATATTCTCAAATCGATGGCTGGCAGTTATCTATTGGATGTCATATTTTTCTTGATACCTCATCAGGCAATTTGTACAAAGTAATCTCCCACCTCACGGTGGAGAAGGGCATTCTTCAAGGGTTGATCATCGGTAGTGGGGTCAACTGGGCCAAAGATCCCCACCTGAAGGATCTTGTGATTGGCCTTGGACAGCCTTTAAAATTGGATTAATGTGTGATCTAAATATAGTTTGAAAAATGCATCAATATTCACAAATTTATGACAAACAGTTATCAGTTGGAAAGCAATATAGAACAGCATCTTGGAAGGTGTTATTATTGGTAGTGGATTGAAATGGGCAAAAGAGTGACATTTGAAGGATCTCATGATTGGCCTCGGACAGTCGTTAAAATTGGATCAATGTTTAATCTTGATATAATTGATGACAGACAATTCTCCCAACCGACTATTGATGTAAATTCGAAGCCGATGAGGGCCGTTTCCGGTTTTGCTTGTGTGTATTTGTACGGGACTTTGTTTCGCCGACTCCATAGCTTCGTTTTAAATGCTCATAAATGTATTTTTTCAGCTTAAGTTTTTTTTTTCTTCACATGTTACATTTGTTATATTATGGGGGTTTTCTGTGAGGTAGCAGAGTGCACATCGGACGACGCGAAAAGGAAAAAAATTGACAAATATCCATGGATGAGAGCTGTGACCTGTGCATGTATCACATGTACCGGAAGTATGCTTCCCGGCTCCAGAGATTCGATACTGGAGGTATCGATCGATATCACTTGGTATCGCCTATTGTCGGTGGGGAGAATTATCAAGATCAAGGCAGTGTCATGCAATGTCAGTTGTGGAGTGAAATGGGTGAAAGGTCGGAATCTCAAAGATGTATTGATTGGAATCAGACGGCTGTTAAAACTAGAAAAATTTGATTGAAATTGCATCATTGTTAGTTGGATATTGTCGAGCCAGGCAGGACAGCATTTGAAGAGATTTAGATTTAGATATCATTTATTTTGTTTCACACCTTATTATAACTTTTATTACGCCATGCAGTGTTTCTTTGAGGTAGCACAAAGTATAGTGAAACCTCTTTATAACGAGGTCCTTGGGACCATAAAATTACCTTGTAAGTTCTATCAGGTTTCTTAATATATCAGGGTTAAAAAAACAAAGAATTACAAAGACCTGGGACCAATAAAATCACCATGTTATAACAGGTATCTCGCTATATCCGACCTCTTTATAACGAGGTTCCACTGTACCTCCGATGATGTTGATGGAAGAAAAATGGCATTTTCTGAAATGATAAATGTAGCGCACACGTCACTTCCCCAACTCCATGAGATCAGTACCAATGGTATCATGAGATATCGTTTGATACTCCCTATTGTCAGTGGCAAGAATTCTCAAGTACAGTGGAACCTCGTTATAAAGAGGTCGGATGTAGCAAGATACCTGTTCAAGGTGATTTTATTAGTCCCAGCTCTTTATAGTTCTTTGGGATTTTTACACTGACATAGTGAGGAACCTGATTTAACATGGTAATTAAAAAAGGACCTCGTTATAAAGAGATTTCACTGTACTAACTTTCATAGAGATTCATACTGTCATTACTATTCAACAGGTTAGAATGTCTCTGCTACTCAACTTCAAAATAAAAACAAACACAAAGGATTCCAATTTTCATACCCGTTTTTATTAAGAAAATCCATTTTCATCAATAGAACCCAAAATAGATTAATGCATCCTTCTGTATATAAAATTCTGTAGAAAAACAAAACATGCTTGAACAAAACCAAATTATATTTATCTACCTGTATATATAAATTAACTTGTGTGAAATGATAACACAAATATTTAAATGCTTGTATATATAAATAACCCTGTATGGAAATAATAAGATATGTACATTTGTATTTCATTCATCACAATTTATCTCGACAATTGTTCCAGCTTGAAAAACAGATAATCTTTTCATCAACAGTGCAGATCAAAATTCTTTGCTTAAGCCCTGGTCACACAGGGCCCAGGAAGCACACAACTCAACACGACTCTTTGTTCTGAGGCAGTTAACTGTGAATTAACAAAGAGTCGGGGTGAATCGTGTTGCTTCCGAGGCCCTATGTGACCAGGGCTTTACATGATTCACTGTAAAGCTCAGAAAAAAGTAGGGTCACTGGACCATATCTTCTGTTCTGAGCTTTATAGTGATAACAGGTAAGCAAATAATTCCTACTTCCTCTGTATATACACTTCATGAATTACAGGAATCTTCACTATGGAAACCCAAAACACACTCTTGGATTAAATTACACACACCAAGTCTGTGGTTATTCTAATGAGTGACAAATTTGGCAAATCATGGTCCCAAAATCAACGGAAATAAAACCCCAGCAAAAATTTATGCTAACACAGTCGTAATGAATGAAAGCTGTATGGATTAAAATGGATTGTAATGACCATCCTGGGTTGTGACAAAATTCTGTTTCAAACAAGTTCCATGCCTTACAATATAAGACTTTATATTGGTGGTGTTTATAAGAAGGTTGGACTGTATACAAAAAGGAAAAGCATTTTTTATTTTCCTTTTTTGTAGACAGTCCAAAATTCCTATAAACAAACTCTGATATAACAAAGGAAAAGCACATTTTCAATGACGGTTATAGAAAGACCTGACTAAAATTAATACAGTCCAAACGCTCTATAAAGAGCACTTGTAATTTAACAAGGTGATTTTTACAGTCCCAACCCTCTTTTTTTCTGTTGCATTTTAGCCCAGACCTATGAAGGTTTCAATATAATGAGTAGCTGTTGCTGGTCCGAAGGACCTCCTTGTAATGAAGTTCAACTGTACTTCTATACTTTTACAATATGACGCTTCTGCAATCAACTCTTCTCATTTTGAAGCTAAAATTAAGCCATGGCACAAATAAAAATAAAGATCCTGTCACAAAGAGGCCCGGAAGCAACATGACTCAACAAGACTCTTTGTTAAGTTCACAGTTAACAGCCTCCGAACAAATAGACTTGTGTTGATTCGTGTTGCTTCCGGGCTTCTATGTGACTGGGGCATAAGTTGGCAGTATTTGTGTGTATAAACAGAGAATGTTGCCGAGGTTGAACTTGCATAACTCAAATACACACCCAAGTCAAGGGTCTTAATATACTACTACTAATAATAATATAATAATACACAATATTTATATAGCGCTTAATACAAAGTGTTTCTAAGCGCTATGTGCATTATTACCCGTTATATTTCTCATCGTATTCTGATGTTTTTAACAAGTTGAATTATATCTCTGTAAAAGCTACATGTATATCATCAATCCCAACAGATTGTTCTAGACAAGGTAGACTGGATGTGGGACTAAAGAAATAATGTAGTTTAGACTTCAATAAATTGATTTATGAGGGGCAATTGAAAATAAATATAAATGGACTAGATGAGACCTATGACCTTGGTTATTGTTATAGACTTGGGGGGTGTTGTTAAAAAGTTGCAATTGATCGCTAGTCACTTGCAAATTGTAACAAGCATTACAATTACATTCTAACCTTGTTATAATGAGGTCGTTGGGACCAGAGAAATTGCCTCTTTATATTGAAACCTTGTTTTATCAGGGCCAAAGTACAATAAAATACAAAGAGATGGGACCAAGAAAATTACCTTGTTATAACAAGACCTCGTTATATCAGTGCTCTTTATAATGAGGTTTGACTGTATTTTGATTGGCACGTTCCAATCAACTGCAACTTGCGATTGATTGAAACTTGCGAATAACTTAGGGGGTGTTGCTAGAAACCTGTGATCTATTGCAACTATTCAAATTGTTCTACCTACCAATGTTGCTATCGGTTAGCATCCATATATATCTCAGAATTACTAATTCAATAAAACCTGAGATATCATTACATTCTAGAAGTAAAGTAGTAAAATATTAATGTTCACTGTATCTAAACCTGTAACAAAATCATATAGTAAGAGATCATTCTCAAATTATGGAATAGCCTGCCAAACTACCTAAAAAATATTACACCATATGGAAAATTTGGAAGTAACCTAAAAACATCTCTTTAAAACCCATTAACCTTAATGATAATCTCACTTCCTCTGATTTTTTTCAGATCTCTACTTCTGTTATTATTAAAGCACAAAGGGATTTTCTCATAATTATGTATGTGCGAATGCTTGATCATTAGTCTTATTATTTATAACTGCAAATCAGTATCATACAGTGTTGACACACATATTTTCATTCACGCAAAATCTATGCTCTTCATGCGACAGATGAAAAAATGATTTTACTTGTGAATGTCTTCGCAAGTTTCTAGCAACACCTCCTTAGGCAAGGTGCACTGCATACTGCAATCTGCATGAAAATCCTATAGCCCAAATATACATTATATAGTAATTTACATGTACACTTTAACAAACAAAACTATTTACAAAATATATGTTAGTCCATTGTCTTGCACAAATAATGGAAGGTATAAAATATGACAGGAATATACTGTAATGAAAAAATGCAAAGCATTAACCAAAAGCACAGAAAAGATTTCCAACAAGAATAGTCAGCTACATGTTTCATATTTTAGTACTGCTTTTATCAATGAGTTAACATTTCTAAACATCAAATAAATTACTGATAGTTATTGCCAATATCCATTTTAAAGTCTTCATACATGTACCTTCCAAAAATACTATCATACTTAATATTTCTATCACATCTCATATATAATTATTATTATTTTAGAATATGTATATTTATTGAAAATCTTTAGCTTATTTTATTGGTTTCATCTTATTTAATTTCATTGTGCGTCAAATTATCCGGTTTATGAATTCAGAAACTGAGACAAGAATTGGCAGTTTTAATATCTACAAACAAGCTCAAAAAGAATGTACAGTAATTTCTCATCTTGTGAAAGCAAAGACTAGCAATTTTCTTTTAAAAATTCTTACAGTTTGCTCATTTTTGTTGGAAAGACATTTTCACAATTGTCTAATGCTAAGATATCGCATTACTGTATTAAAACATACAGAAAGAGTTATAATAGGTGGGATTACTAATAGATGCAAATTTTATGCATACCTCTAACACAAAGGTTGTTCTTGACAACCCGAAAGCTTGCCCGAGGCTTGCCCGACATAGCAACAAGTAATGTATGCAAACTGGATTCCAAGTATTGTAGTCTTATTGTTATCAACTGGTCTATGGAATACCACGTAACTACGTTAAACGCACATAAATTTGAATATATAAGTAAACCCGCCTATTATATTGAGCGTTTATCCACAAGAATACGACATGTCAGTCTTACACAAATTCTAACACTTAAAATGTAGAAAGCGAATTAAAAACAAGACTCACACAAACCCACATTAACTTTTATTAAAAAAAAACGAAACAAAAACACCCTTTTCCCAACATTTCATAGAAAAAAAAAATAACCCACTATAGTGCTCATTGCCACATAAAAATTTATATGAATATGCATGCAGATACAGTCTCTGCCACAAGCAATTTTTCAAGGGGAAATTCCCAAATATTCTAGCATATCTATTTGTGAATATTCAAGGAATTTGCAGAAACTATAATTGAAAGGGGAAATCAAACTAATATGTGTTGGCATAACAAAATTGAAAACTTACGCGTGAAAATATTCCTGAATCAAAATTAAAGAACATCCAGAAAATTGCATATGGCAAAGTCTTCACCTACATGTACCTAATTTTAACCCCCAAGAACAAGAAATTCTTCAGATTTTTCTCTGAAATAGAGCTATGTATACTAAGTAATGATAACTATTCAAAAAAATATCCTGGTACTTGTCACACTATAGAATAAAATATTCACAGAATTGAACAAACCTTATTGGTAAAAAATAAATGAACAGGAATCACAATGTCTTATTTTATCCTTTGAGTGTCTTATGATAGCTGAAAAATCCTACTTCATACGATAAAATCCTTCAAGTTGGCAGCTCTACATAAACGCGTATGAGTTTATTGAGCTTGCTTTCCATGTTGTGTATCAACACTGGAATTGAAAGAAGTGGCAGACTCTGGTGCTCAAAATAGTTCATCTTCGTTGTGCTAGTGTGCAAAGGTGTACTGGTAGCAGGTATGTTCTTAATTGTATCGCTGAAAAATCCTACTTCATACGATAAAATCACACAAGTTGGCAGCTCTACATATATGAGTTTATCAAGTATTGATTTCTATGTTGTGTATCATCACTGGAGTTGAAAGAAATGGCAGATTCTAGTGCTCAGAATCGTCCTTATTTGTTGTGCTGGTGTGTAATGGTGTAATGGTAGCAGGTATGTTCTTAATTGTATTACTGAAAAATCCTACTTCATACGATAAAATCCTACAATTTAGCAGATCTACCTAAACGCGTATGAGTTTATCAAGCTTGCTTTCCATGTTGTGTATCATCACTGGAGGTGAAAGAAATGGCAGGATCTACTGCTCAAAAGCGTTGACTTCATCTTCGTTAAGCCAATGGGTAAAGGTGTAAAGATAGAATGCATTTTCCTCCTCTCATAGGCCTGGGTCTCTCAATAGACACTGCATTGACGAAAAGCACATAAGGCAGAAAGAGAGAGGAAGAATTGATAGAGAGACAAAGGGAAGATAGAAAGAAGGGAGTCAGAAGAAAGGAGTCCAGTAAAATGAAAGATAAAAGAGAAGAAGATAAGAAGAACACAGCATTGAGGGAATGTCCAAAAATAAGAATCGATAAGATTGGTGAGGGTTTAATAAACAGATCCTACATTGGGTTTCTAAAATCATTTCACTTGTGGGAAATGTATGTGAAGCCATTTTTGTAACAATTACAAATGAAAAAAATGGCAAATTTTGATAGATTTTTATGTTCATCTTTAAAACCTAATCTTGTGAAATTTCTTTGTAAAATATCTGTTTCCACATGGTTCCTAACATAGTTGTGCATGCAATTACAATTGGTGCATGAATATGGCAAAAAAAATGGCAAAATTAAAATTGTTCGTTAATCAATGACGGTCAATTAAAATACATGTATTTTGTTTCCTATAAATTTTTTCCGCAAAATGTATACCACTCAAAATGCACATTTCAATCTGATTTGTAATTGCATCGTAACAAGATCAAATAGCATTTATCTAATTCTTACCTTCTTTTTCCTTGGGCAGTAGCAGCAGGCCCTGATGACAAAGAAGAGAAGATTCACATATTTCAAATGATGTTTATATACTTATTAAGCTAATGTACATTTATAAAGTCATCATACATGTACATGTATCTATAATTGGAATCATCCCCTCCTTCCCCTTCAACTTGATGTCCACCCTCTCCCTCCCTTCCTTCCTTCATTCTTTTCTTCCTTCCTTTCTTCCTTGATTTCTTTCTCAATTCCTTCCTTCATATCCTTCCCCCTCTTCCTTTTCCCCTACTTTCTCCTATGCTTCCTAATCTACCTCCTCTCTCCCTCCCTCCATCTCTTCTTGTCCTCCCATCCTCTTCCTATTCCTTCATCTGCTGTTACTTGCACTGCCCCACTCTCCTCCTCTCTCTAATACCCTGGATCCACTCCTCAAAATCATCCTCAACACTTCAACCACCATCGTCACCATTAAAATCATCATCATTACCATTAGCACCACCACCATCACCATCACCATCATCCTCACCATCATCAACATCTTCATCACCATCATCACTATCATCATCACCATCACCATCATCACTATCATCATCACCATCACCATCGCCATCATCACCATCATCACCATCACCATCGTCAGCATCACCATCATCATCATCATCACTATCATCACCGTCATCATCACCATCATCATCACTATCATCACCAACATCATCTCCATCATCGTGGAATCTTACCATGTTGGGATATGTCCCATGACATATGGCGTTGTCTCATGATCTTTGTGGCAATGATCTCGGCATGAACGGCATATCCCTGAAGAAAAAAATATAAACACACCAAGAAACTAAAGATCTGCCGAACTCAAATCTATAAAATCCCTTACATATGCTGTATTTAAAAAAAAATCCTATTCTTGGCTTAGCACACTTTCCAACACTGTATCTCAAGGAATATAACAAACTATTTTGTCCAACCTGTGTCCTATTTTTACTGAAGATCCGCCTAAATAGAAAAAAAATTCTACTGGATAGCTATGCGACATTTGACAGAATCTATGTGTCTATTAAAGTAAGATAAATTGAATCACATAATGTGATTTATTTTACTAATCATTGTCCCATTGGTTAAAACCGGTTTACAACATTTATATCATTATTACATTGTTCCCAAAATGATATATCCATTTCCAGAAATGCGTGTTTAGAGCAAATACATAATTATTTATTTGCAACATATTGTTTAACACATAAACAACTTTGTGTAAATCATATAAAAGCATAGAAATATGAATATCTGTCAGAAATAGTACATCCATGCTATAAGCAAGCATTATTGCAAACAGGTATCACACATTCAACATACCCATAAATCTCTCTTTAAATGTATGTAGCATGAAAGACATAACCCTGAGCAAAAAGCAATTTTTGCACCCTTTTAATCTAAAATTTTGCAATCCTTACTCTGACCCACTCAAGCCCCTAAAGCCGCCCACTCCCCTACGGTACATGCATGCTTTCACAAACGGATTTTAATTAAGAAACTTAAGGAAGTTTGCACAATTATTAATGAAACTCACAGTTGAATGAACAATCTTTGCAGGTGAAGTAATCCATCTTGTCTTCGCCCTCTTCATACAAAGCTGCAAAGCATGGTCTTGGCAGCTCACTAGTGGAGAAAGAAAAGACAAGTACCCTCAATTGCTTGAATGAACTAGATTATACATATATTGCACCAGTGCACAAGCAGATAGCTTTTGAACCACAGGGGTGCCATTCAAATGCCATTCATGATGTTAATTTCCTTCAGCAAGAAATTCATCCACAGTGTGCTGCACTCATCCCAGGTGTAAATGGGTATCTGGCAAAAAGAAATGCTTTAGCGTTCCTACACTAGTATAATGCTGTAGCTTAGCTACATCCAGAGTAATAACATAACACATATCATCGAGCATAAAAGATTATGTAGTTTCCGCGTCACATAAATGGAACTGTTATCATTACAAAAGGTTTCTTCAGCACAGCCATTGAAATAGTTTCTAAATGATGGCTCAATTTACAGTGCGTGAAACCTAGAGGCGATTATTAATTCACAGATAAATACAGTATTCTTATCAAAGAGCCAAACCAAACATCCGCCAACAATATATTACATTCTACTTCTACTCTTGTGTGGTTTTCTTTAAATGATACTTGATGTTATCCCTTCTCTGGAAATTAAACAATTGTTGTGTACAAGAAACCTTCACAGAGGAAAATACTTCCATTCTGCAGAAGCTTGTTAACATGGTAGGATTCAGAAAGTAAGCACCATAATTCGTTCTATCCGTGCAAACCTAAAGGCTCCTTACCTTCTAAGTTTAATGTCACCAAAGATGACAATATCACTGCCTGGTTGAATGCCGTACTCTAAGACTGGGATAGAATCTGCTGGCATCAAACAGATCAAATTGCTCTGGTCCGTGCTGTAAGGATTTTCTTGGCTCAGTAGAGTGAAGACGAGAGACTCGTCAACGACGATGTTTCCCTTGGAATACGGCCTAGGGAAATGAAATATTTTGAACAGATGTGTGAGTTAACAGGGCGGACAAATGTCAATATACAATCAAAATTCATTTTGGTGTTCTCAATAATGGATACAAAGATGACAACCATTTCCGAATGCTCTTGAGGATAGAAATAAAAATATGAATCACCAAACAGCTGAACGAGATACATCCTAAGGAGAGAAAGCATGATAAAAATAGCCATTATCCTTTCATCCTGCAAAAATATTTGGCTAAGCTTTTAGGTGATTCACATTTATAATTCCATTTCATTCTGGAACAGTTGGCATCTCTGTGTATTGCACAATTCATGACTACTAGCCTTCTCTATGATTGTGAGTTTGAAGCAATCAAGTTTATAAGTGGAGGTGCCGTGGTGTAGTGGTCATGACTCTCGCCTTTCAACTAGAGGGTTGTAGGTTCGAGTCCCACCCAGGGCGTTAATTGCCTTCAGCAAGAAATTCATTCACATTGAGCTGCACTCAACCCAGGTGAGGTGAATGGGTACCTGGTAGGAATATTTATTCCCTCTATTCCTTGAAACGCCAAGTGCGCTGCATGGTGGCTGCCGGGCTAAAGCCAGGGTAATAATGCTGCAATTGTAGAGAGCTTAGGGAATTCTCATGAAGAGTTGATAAGCGCTATATAAAAGCTGTTCTGTCATATTATTATAATGTCTTCCATGCTCTTTTGGATAAGGGACTGACAGGCAGCATAGCAGTGGTGGAAGACTGTTCCATAGTTATGAGCCTGGACATGCCAGAGCTCTATTTCAATCCCTGATGCATTTATTTTTAAGGGGGTGTTGCTCAAAAGTTGCAATTGATCGCAAGTTGCAGTTGATCAGAACGCGCCAATAAAAAATCATTGTTTCACGTGCTTCTTGTTAAATACGCATACCGTGCGCGAATGAAAATACGCGTTACAATTTGCAAAGTTGCAGTTGATTTGCAGTTGGTTTTGAGCAACACCCCCTAACTATGATAAGAAATATGCCCAGGACATGGGCAAAAATATTTGTGCTTATGCAGTCCCATGTGATATTTTTGTGATGGAGCACATTTTTTTCAAAATACACAGTACAAAATAAATTAGAGATAATTCTATTGTATCACTTCAGAAAGGTCACACTTTTCAGGATTTGTACTGGAGCAAGATACTTCATTCGAAATCCTGCATGTGTATTGCATATTAATTTATTACAGTGTGCTTGATGTTCAAAACAGAGGCAGTTGGTTATTCACATTGTATAATATCTTGATAACAATTTTATATACATATTTTACCGTGATCCTTAACTTATCTTGAGCAGTGTACAGCTTTTACTCAACTAAAATAATTTCCAGCACTTGATTATTTTTCTTCAGAAAGTTAAACTATATGGCATGGCCAATAGACATATTTCTTCTAAATTTCAAACTTTCAATCATTTTACAATTCTCTTAGGAGTTAGACACTTTTAATGAGGAAAATAATAAAAAAATTTTTTTTATTTTTCTTTCAATTATTTTCTAATCACTCTTGGGAGTAAAAAAACCTTTAAATCAGAAAAGAAAATGAATTTTTTAACATTCTTTCAATTGTTTTTCTATACTCTTGTGAGATCAAAATTTCAAACAAGGAAAGGAAATTAATTTTCAGCAGTTCCACTTACCTTACTAGAAGATAATGGACATTATTGTCTCTGAAAACAGCAATTCTGTCCTGCCTCTCTCGGATTCGAAGGAACAACATCTCTTTGATTTTGGACATGCTGAAAACAAAATATATGATAGATTCATAATCAGTCAATATCTTCAGGGTCTGTTACACTACAGGCACATCATGAAATTTAATCCAACGGATAGTTCATTAAAAAATTAAAAAAGAGTTTGAGCTTTCGATCCTCGCTGAAACTTCATCATAAGCAAATGACAAGGAAATAAAGTGAACACACACAAAAAACGGAAGGCAACAAAATGAATGTTTCTTTTTCAGATCATGTTAACTCATTTCATTTCAAACATTTTAGATGCCCTCATATGGTAAAGAAATATTCTTTAAATTGAAGATAATTTCAAACATCATTTTGTGTACAATGCCTCCAAACAGACATGACTTGAGATAAGCAAACAGGTTAAAGGGTATTGCCATATGCTTCTATCCTGCATCTAACCTGAGGAAATAATATACCTCAGTATCAATTCACAATACCTCAATGCATATTTTTAATCCTATTTCCATAGTAAGATAGTCTGTCATTTTAATCATTTTTTCTGTCAAGAAACCTTCAGCATGTTCATTTGTAATTTCGAGCAATAAGTTTTGTTCAATTTCATGGGCGTTATCCATAACCAGAACCTCATATAAGGTTTAATCATAGCACTACAATGTTTCAGCCAAGCTAAACAGATACTTTATAGATGTTGATTCATTTGGTTTCTCAGCTGCAATATTGATGTAAGACCAGCTCTCCAACCACAATATCCTCCCACACATTCTGAATAATTCAGTGACCGGTAGGATGCTAAAGGGTCGATAGGGGCTTACTTAAATACACAGTTGCCAACCGTTACGCAATATGCATGAGGCTAAAATTAAAATGTGAATAATGCAACAGCTGAACAAAATTGAGAGTAATCATGACAACTATAACCATACATTCAGCCATTCACTTGTGATGAAATCCTTGAATTCATAATTTCAAAATTAACCTCATGCATATACCGGAATGGTTGGTATCTCTGTAAATATCTGAAGTTTGAGATAAATAGCAATTTGGCTTCTTACATGTAATGCGGCTGCAAGACTAACTCTCATACCACGATATCCTTCCCATGCAGTTTGAAGAATACAGTGACTGTTAAGATGCTAAGGGTCGGAAGGTGCTCACATAAATACATAGCTGCCAACCATTCTAAAATATGCATGAGGTCCGAATTGACTCATAGAAACAGAGCTCTCAGCCATTTCCTCATAATGAAAGCCTTGAATTTACATTAAAATCAACCTCATGAATTTTCGGGAATGGGTTGCACCTCTGTAAATATCTGAAGTTTGAGGTAAAATCGTGTGTTGCAATAAAAGTATTTCTTCTTACCTGTAATGCGGCTGCAAGACCATATTAAATCAAATCTCGGTAAACATCTGGAGTTAAAGGTAAAATAGCAATTGGTTTCTCACCTATAATGTGGTTGCAAGACAAGCTCTCCAACCAAAATGTCCTTCCCATACAGTCTGAAGAATACAGTCACTGGTAGAGTGCTAAGGGTCGGAAGATGCTCACATAAATATCTGGAGATTTCAAGAAATATAATAGCAAAAGTATTCACAGCTGAATTCCTACTGCAAATTGCATTGATAAACACTTTCAGTGCTCAGCTGTAAACACCTGAATTCACCTTTATTAAAGTACTAAACCAAACTCCCGGTCGAACAATGTGAGTACTTGGCTGTGAAGAACTGATTTAAGGTAGACATTTTAGTGCTATATCATGAACACCTGATTAACATATTGAGTGCTAAGCTAAGGATGCAATAATAAACCCTTTGAACACTGGTATAAAGAGTCAGTAAGTGATCATACAAATACATTCCAAGAAGAAAAATAGCAATAACATTCACATATCAGTTTTATTTCATAGAGCAATACAAAGATCTACACATGGTTTTACAAACCACTGGTAACCATTTCTTAGGTGTGATACAGCGCCAGTGTTTATCATGGAGTCTATTAAAGAAAGGATCATCAGTCATTCGTAAAGTCATGCATAGATGTACGAACAGCTTTAATATGAAACATAACCCCGAGTTTTCATGATACATTCCATGATGAAATGACTGTTAAGTGTTTTAAACCTAATCAGAATAGAAGGTTTGGATGTTCCCCCCTAGACGTATCACACAATAAGTCCTCAATGCGAATTGCTACTGGAACAAAATTTCATGATGTTTTCCTTTCACTCATTACACTTTCGAGGCAAAATTCAGCATGCTTGTGTGATTGACTCGTAGAGTGCAAATCAATGTATTATCATAAAACAAAACTATTCACCTTTAAAGCCCAAATAAAGTTTTGGTAAAGATTAAGAAGTGTGAGTTTTATGGGATGAGTATCATGACATGTAATATATCTTACACACATATCGAGACCATAGCATAATTTCGTCATTAACTGATTGTTTTTTTGTAATTTAAATTTGACTGTTAGATCATACTTGGTGATAATGTTATTTTGTTTCTCATTGGGCACATGCTAGATTATTTTGGGGCTTCGACAAAGGAATAATAAGAAGGTATACAAAAATCAATTTCTGAAATTTTCATCCAATTCTAAGCATGAGAAGGTGTTATTTACAAGGAAAGAAAACATTGATTCAGTCTCGGGTCCCTGAGAACAAGATTTTTTTGCATTTTGTATAACAATATCCAGGTACAGTGTAGATATATGTTACAACAGATGTTTCATTGTTGTTGGGTTGAATATCGCTGAAGTCGATGTCAAAGGACTTTTAGATATTAGTTCTTGGAATATTTTAGGCATTCCCTCAATTGACAAGAAACAAGATCTGTCTAAAGCCCATTATCAGATATATATATATAGAATTGTCAAAATACCAGCACATTTCAAGACGTTGAAATTTAATTGACCATGGAACTTATTTCCAGTCAAACACTTCATCATACATGCACATAAAGGAGATATAAGTTACAATTTATAACTGAGAGATTGTAATATGGAAGAGAGAGAGGGTGAGAGAGAGGGTGAGAGAGAGAGAGAGAGAGAGAGAGATGAAATAGATATTCCTGCTGAATTCTATTTAATTCCTCAACAGCAATAATGAAGACTTACTTGTCATAGCTATTTGCTAATAACTTCGTACATCTTTTGAACTCAGATGCTAATGTTGATTTCTTCTGTATCCATGCTTTTCCTATTCGAATAAAAGAAAAGGCAGAATCAGTTCACAGCTGGTAATATTAATGAAAGCAGGATAGTGATAGGAAAAGAAGGGCGGAAAAGATGAAGAAGACAAAAAGAAAGAAGAAAAAGAGGAAAGAAGAAAACAGAAAGCGGAAGATGAGAAAGAGGAAGAAGAGAAAGAGAGAGAATAGAAAGGGACAGAAGGAGGAGTAGAAGGGGAATAGGAGGAAGAGAAGAGGAAGAAGGAAGAATAAAATAAGGAAGATGGTAGGAGGAGTAGAAAGAGGACAAGATGGCTGATTCAGCTAAAATCTTAATTTCAGTTTTCAGTAAGAGTGCATAATTTTAGTATTTTTTCTAAGTGGGCTTGGGTATTCTAGGGAATATGATCTTACTTTCTGTTTGACTCTCATCATCCTCCTTCTCCTCCAGTTCATCTATCTGCTGAAGGGCGTGGTCAAAATGCTTCTGAAACTGACCCTTGAGATTGCGGTAGTAGCGCTCATGCTCGACGATTCCAACACGGATGTGTTCTGTTCAAGATGGATTAAATAGAGAAAGAGTGAGGGACAAATTAAGCTCTTAGATGCCTAAAGTCTGATTACTATTAAACCCATTTATAATAATAATAATAATAATTTACAGCATTTATAACGCGCTTATCACAAATTATGTCCCTAAGCGCGGAGAAAAAGAGAAAAACTGAGAAAGTTCAGCAAAGAATTATGTACATGTACAATTTACAATTCAATAACAACAACAGTTTGCATTTGTATTCTACATAGTGTGAGGGAGCTTGATAAGCTGAATTGTCTCTATTTGACAAATAAAAATGTTTTTAGCATGGACTTGAATTTTTCAGTTGATTCTGTGTCTTTAATGATGCAGATTGTTCCAAAGATGAGGGGAAGCTGTTGTTAATGATATTGAGATTAAAGTATACACTGTAATTATGAAATTCATGAGGGTGGGAGACAGGTGAAGGGAACAAAACTTTGGCACTTTCAATTTCCAATTTCCAATAGATGATAAATGATATATCTAGTCCTATGCAGTTATTCAATCATTTGTATATGCAAGTATTGGTGGTATTTGTATATGCAAGTATTGGTGGTATTTGCATATATTTGTGATATTTATGTCTTTATGCATGAAAATTATCTCCCTGAACCTACAAAAATGTACAAGACAAACCAACACACAAATTTACAGATATTTCCTGTCATTCACACCAGGTTGAAAAAAACTTTAATACAGGTATTATATTTGATGCAGGATTGATAATGACAGGTGGTAATAGACCAAATGAATGAAATATCAGAGCAAAAAAAGGTCAAATTTGATGGAATCTCAAAAAGACCAGCATCTTTTTAATTACATCCAATTAAACCATTTAAAAAACAAACTTTAAGTTTAATTACTTATGGCCATTAATTTGCATGCCAAAACTGAAGGTTAGCTTGATAGTTTGCATTTCACATGGGTCTGTCGATTTTAAATCCATTATTCTGAGAGCATGGTATTCAAAATGTTCAATCGTCTAAAAATTTAAAAAGGGGGCATTAGTTAAAAACTTAGATTGCCTGAACCTGATAAATATGCTTCTGTGAGTACATTTTTACTGCTTTAAAACAGGATAAGGAATATCATAAATTGACCAGTAATATAAAAAGACCAATTGAATTTACAATACATAATAGCAAAATGTGAACCATAGAGACACAATCAATTTTCAGGTAATCATATCTCTGTAACCCCCCCCTCGACTAGCAAACACATTCAGAGATAATGTGCATGTTTCATTTTCGTAATTGAGAAAAAATTGCCTCTACATACACACATATTCTCTTTAGATTAATTAATTGTAAGTTCGTCAAATAATGACTCTGAGCATTACATGAAAATGTCAATACTCACTGTGTAATATCTTCTCTACCGGAGAAAGATCTGTACTTTTGTCTCCTGGTTTCTCTCCAACGCCAGGCATTTCAGAATCTGCATCACCTGAGCATTATAAGAACATTCATATCATAAGACAGGAACTGCAGGAGGTGCAATTTTACTATTAGTATTATCATTATTATTGTTTTATGTGGAGGCGCCATGGTGTAGTGGTCGTGACTCTTGCCTTTCAACTAGAGGGTCGTAGGTTCAAATCCTACCCAGGGCGTCAATTTCCTTCAGCAAGAAATTCATCCACATTGTGCTGCACTCAACCCAGGTGAGGTGAATGGGTACCTGGCAGGAATATTTATTCTTTGAAATGCCAAGTGCGCCGTGAATGGCTGCCGGGCTAAAGCCAGGGTAATAATAATGTAAAGCGCCTTGAGCACTCAGCAGAGTGGATACGTGCGCTAGATAAATTGCATCTATTATTATTATCCTTGCTTTTTCTTCTATGGCCCTTTTCCTACATTGGGTGACTTCAAGTACGGTGTTGAACGCTGGTGTTGGTGTTGCAGCAAAACCAACACCAGCCTCAACACCAAACTTGAAGTCTGTCGGTGTTTGGGGTAGACCTCGCAAGATTCTGATGTATTTCCGGTGGTTTCTGTATATTTTCTGTAAACTGACAAACGGTGTTTGAGCTCGGTTTACGGACCGTTTTGCTCTCTCAACACCAACACCAACACCGAACACCGTACTTGAAGTCGCCCAGTATATGGCCAAAAGAACTGTATCATTACCCCAGTCCAAAGAAATCAATCTCAACCACACATAGCGCATTTCCTTAGCTACCTGGGGGGCTTCCACAACATCAGCCTAATGGGGTGTTGCTCAAAATCAACTGCAAATCAACTGCAACTTTGCAAATTGTAACACGCATTTTCATTCGCGCAAGATATGTGCATTAACAAGACGCTCATGAAACAATGATTTTAATTGGCGCATTCCGATCAACTGCAACTTGCGATCAATTGCAACTTTTGAACAACACCCCTTTAGTTACAGTCGTGATGACAATCTGCATATCCTACCAGGTACCCATTTGAACACCTGGGTTGAGTGAAGCACAGTGTGGATAAATTTCTTGCTGAAGAAAATTAAACCCATGGGCGAGATTCGAACCACTGATCTTCTAGTTGAGAGGAGAGAGTGAGAAGCACTACACCACAGCGCATTTTCTTTTGGATAGGTATATGCACCCAAGTACAAGAACAGCAGGAATGATGAATGATGGGATTTCCATTTGTAAAGAACGTCCAACCCACACTCCCAATAACTTTTTTTTTCTACAGAAGCATTGCTGGTACGAAAACCTTTCCATTCATTTACAATTATCATCAAATTATCAAAAATCTCAGTCTTGGAAACATTGTTTCATATGAAAAATTATAGTCATAAATGCTAAAATACAATGTTTTACTTTCAGAAATACAATATCAACCTAATATTTTTAAAGTTTATAGAGCTCTCTATCTTTAAAAAGAAATATTATGAGGCAGATAGACATATAAATTAAGGCTTTCAGTAAGCCTTCATTCCATTTCAATTCTACATTCTTTTGTTTGATTTTTTTTGGGTGCATAGAGATTATACAGTCAAACCTGTCTACAGATACATGTAGTGGCCATCCAAAGCAAATTGAATAAATGGCCACTCTAGACAGGTGACCTCTA
Organism: Temnopleurus reevesii; assembly: GCA_036244855.1. NCBI lineage: Eukaryota > Metazoa > Echinodermata > Echinoidea > Temnopleuroida > Temnopleuridae > Temnopleurus > Temnopleurus reevesii. The sequence goes on from BQKZ01001604.1 coordinate 53,831, forward strand.
TGGACAGATTTTGTAACACACACTTTCATCTGAAGGGAACCAATTTAGGTGGCCACTATAGACCAGTGGCTGCTATAGACAGGATTGAATGAATCACGTCAAAAATAAAACTGCATGAATATTGTGTGTTTAGACTGAACAAGAAGTACAGTCAAACCTGCTTTAGCGACCACCTGTCCATCAATAAAACCATCTTTATCTACAGTGTACTCTCTAGAAAGCAATTTAGATGTAAATGAACCTGTTTGTAGAGACTATCTGAAGTTAAATACCACTTTTTCTGCCTCCCTTTGGTGGTCTTTATACACAGGTTTGACTCTAAATATAAATTAAATACAAATCAATGTACCTGTATTCGCAGATGATTGATCACTTTCGGCAGGTTCTTTCCCGGAGGGCTGGGTACACTTGTTGATGAGATTGGAAAAGTAGGCATCTTCAGCCTTATTCTTCTGCTGTAGCACGATCTGGATCAGAGCGTCGAATCCTGTGTCTCGGATCAGGTCTGCGATCCGAACGGGAGCATTACAACATGGGCATTTACGTCTGGAAAAATGGAAATGAAATTATGAAGTTTGGTCCTAGAACAATTAACATAAATGTACTATTTTTCATAACAATTATGTGAAATCCAGGGCTCTCTAAGAAGAATACTTAAAGGGTGGTGCACCTGACCAAATTAGCGATTTTGCTTACAATTCCAGAAATGTCAACTGGGCAAAAATTATCAGGGGTAACATTACCTGTCCTGTACCCCTTTGTTGCTGTTTTTTCTCTAAATTTGGCAGTGTGCATGTATCGTACTAATTACTATGAGTTTAATTTTGAGCTTTGATCAGTTTACCAGAGAGGACAATCTGCAAAATAATACATAAAATAGGCGTGGGTCTCTACACATACTCTTTCTTTTGTTGATAAAAAAAAACATGTGGTTTTGAAGGATTGTACAGGTACATGTAACTGGTGGTTTATTGTACTAGGTGGTTTTTACAGGCCTTAATTCATTTTGACATTTTGAAGTCAAGGTCCCTTTCCTCAGGGCACATTTTCATATAATAGCATAAATAAGGAAATAATGGGAACTATGAATTAAGGCCACTGGGGTGCACACTGCTCAGGCCAGTAGAGTAAGGAATCTAAGGACTGGCCTTGAATGGCCTTTGATTAATTCATGCCATGCCAGTGGTACTACCATTGATACTGATATGCTCTAGGGCTTTTGGTGGAACTTGGACACAATTTTTTTTTTATTGATTATTATGCTAACATTGTCTCAAATCTTGATAAAAAAAATTGAATGCTTTATAATGTTTCCATGCAAACTATCCAGACATATTCATTTGATATAGTTTTTGACAATGATTTTCATTAATTTATTGAAATTGTAAATTCCAATTAAACTATCAATCAGCAATTTACTAAGGTGATGAAAAATGCTTTTAACCTGATGCAATGCAAACTGCCAGTTTGCTGTTCTAGATTCAAACATTATTCTCACCAACAATTGCAGTTACTTCTTATTTTTTTAAATTGTTTATAATAATTGAATTAGTGGGAATCCAGAATGCACATTAGTTCATGCTATGATGGGTAACCCTCCAGGAGGCTTTCGGGTTGCCAAGAACAACCTTTTTGTAAAAAGTATGCAAAAAATTTGCATCTATGGTACATTAGTAAAGCTAAAATTTTCCTGAGGTATTATTTTCACGAATTTCATGACCATGAATTCGCTAAAAATGTTTATTCATTAGAATGCCCATACATCTTTCAAAATGTGAAAACCAATCACCAGTGTGTGGAAAGGTCTGAAATTCAGTAAATTTGCTAACATTTATTGCATGCTAAACTATTGGCTTCTACATACTCACTTTCTATCGATCCATTCAAGAATGCAACCCTCACAGTACCGATGTCCGCAGGATGTCAGTGTGGTCATGTGGAAGAGGCACATGCATATGGGGCAGCTGAATGACTGAGAGCGAGTTGATGGAGACTACTTTAAAAACTTAAAATTTTTGCTGGGATTTTATTTTCACGAATTTCGCGGCCATGAATTTGCTAAAATTTTCACTCATTGGAATGCCCAGTATGGTTACATCGTTGAAAATGTGAAAAAAAAACCCTCGCCAGTCAGGGTGTGAAAAGGTCAGAAATTAAGTTAAATCGCTAAAATTTATTGGCTTCTACATACTCACTTTCTATCGATCCATTCAAGAATGCATCCATCACAGTATTGATGTCCGCAGGATGTCAGTGTGGTCATGTGGAAGAGGCACATGCATATGGGGCAACTGAATGACTGAGAGCAAGTTGATGGAGACTATTTAAATTTTTGCTGGGGTTTTCTTTTCATGAATTTCGCGACCATGAATTCATTACAATTTTCACTCATTAGAATGCCCCTGCATCTTTTAAAATGTGAAAATAACAACTCACCAGTGTTTGAAAAGGTCTGAAATTCAGTGAATTCACTAAAATTTATAGATGCTAAACTATTGGCTTTTACAGTTTACTCACTTTCTGTCGATCCATTCGAGAATGCACCCCTCACAGTATCGATGTCCACAGGATGTCAGTGTGGTCATGTGGAAGAGGCACATGCATATGGGGCAACTGAATGACTCCTTCAGAGGATCCAGCTATCAAAAATCAAATGAAATGAATCAAAATGGAAATAATGTAAATAATAAATAATGTTGAAAGAATTCTTGCCAAATGCCAAGAAAAAAAACCTGTTTGGTTGCCAAAGAATGACTCAAATTGTGAAGAATAGCATCGGTCAGTTGGGATTTTTTTAAAACATGTATTTTATTTTTGGAACACGTTTCATGCAAGGCTTGACCTTTCCTTATTCCTAAGAGAACCAGCTGGGGCCAGTTGCTCAAAATAGTCTTAGCTATCCTCTTCATGCTAAGGCCTTTTAAGTTCTTGTGTCATCCTCTTAACATAGTCGTACCTACGCTAATGTCTATGTTACGAGGGTGGCATAAGAAGTAAGGCCGTCTTAGCAAGAAGAAGATAGCTAAGACCGTTTCGAGCAATCGGTCCCTGGACTCCCTGACTTTATATTCTGGGAGCCTGTATCTGTATGGGGTAGCTAACGAATGCCAGAACTAAAAGCAGGGGCGTGGCTTACGTTATATGACGTCATTATGATTATTCATTAAACCCTGTAAATCACTTCAAAGAGTTCGGGGCTCATAACACGGCGCTCGAGCGCAAGCTACCCACCCCCATGACAACTACTCTGAGTTACCAGGCCGAAGAAAAGGCAGAGTTTGGAATATAATATTTTGACCCCTTGGGTATTCCTTGGTTTTAGGGGCCTAAATTATTTTGGCTTGCAAACTTCAGCTTATGTGCGCTGATTATAATATAACTTAACCGCAGTAGCCAGTAGTTTATTCAGAGAGCACACATACCTTGAAGTTAGCAACCTAAAATTTAGACAGCTATAGCCTATAGCCCAGAAATGCCAAATCAATATTGAATTAACACGACCAGAACTAGAAGCAGGGGTACCAGAACTAGAGGTAGGGGTGCCAGAACTAGAGGTAGG
>BQKZ01001605.1:0-23671 GCA_036244855.1 Temnopleurus reevesii
CGACATAAACCCCTCTCACTCAAGGACCGACTCACATCTTTGCGTGTTAGCCTGCGTCGGCCCAGCGTTTAAAAAAAAAAAAAAAAAAACGTTTCCTGGACGCGCAAAGACACAGGTCATACGATGGACTGATGTTCGGCGTACGCTCCTTGAGCGCAAGCCGGACGTCAGTCCACCGTCTGATCAGTGTATACCGTGCGCTCTTGGAACGTTTTTAATTTACAAAACGCTTGGCCGATGCAAGCTAAAAATACAAAGGTGTCAATCGGCCTTAATATTCAAGGTTTAACAAGCTTTAATCGCACCGCGTTTCTCTGTCATGGGCACTCGATCGGAAGATGCACTGCGCACGTCAGGAGTGATTTTACGCGCCGCTGGGACTTCGATAATATTTTGACTTTTTAATTCGAGTTCCGCGAAAAAAATCCTCTTAATCCGAAGACCGCATGTACACTTCCTGTCGATAGTTCATAAAACCCTCAAAACGGTGATCTGGGAACGTTTTCACATATGTTCAACAAAATGAAATTCAAAACATTGAATATTATGTGTTTATCACTAAATTTTCATAAAGTCTAAAATACATCACTCTCACCCTATAACCCCATTCCCAAATCAAAATAATATATGCGAGCTCCTATATAAAAAGGTTAAAGACACAATATTACAGGTCTGTCCTAGACGTAAATTATCTTTTTGACTGGTGTACAACGTCTTTCTCCCTCCCCTTCTCTCTCTCTCTCTCTCTCTCTCTCTCTCTCTCTCTCTCTCCCTCTCTTTCTTAAAGACACGCATGTATACACTAAAATATAATTATACGCGAGCAAACACACAAACATACACACATACAACGTACATACACCAACCTACCCACACAAACTGGCTAAAAACTGTCAATTGCACTCATTAATCTGTTTTTGAAAGCGTTGAGTAACATTAAAAAACTAAAAAGCTGGATTATATAATTAACTGAGATATATAAATTGCATCTATTATTATTATGATTACTATTAAACTAAATGCAACTACTGGATACTATGCTATATGATATATATATATGACGGTGTTAAAGCCCAAAAATATTTGTGGTAAATGTTTGAAAAATGTGAATTATTCGGGATGTTTATCACGACATACTTTATATCTGTTTAAAAAATTTCGAGATTTCATGAGCTGACTCTTTTTGAAAATTTAAATCGTATTTACTTCTTAGCTATCTCGGTAATGATTTTTCCCTGTTTAATCGGCATGGTTAGTATATTTAAATTTTTTGCTTTACTTTTTAGGACCTTGATGGGGGAAAAAACTTTAGCTGATCATGTATTTACCCTGTTGGGATATAAATAAATAAATACATAAACAAATAGATATCACACAGTTTAGATTTTCAATCAGTGGATAAATAGTATCACGCCAATTAGACAAATATTGGAGTTTCTGACAGAAGCTGTCTTATATTTTTATATTTATTGTTCATGTTTTTCCATGCTTTTGTTCATAATTCAGTATTTCATAAAAAAGTAATCAATGCATGTGGCTGTCTATATTAATTGAATCCCCCAAATAATCCTAACATTTTTGTGCCTTTCATCTTACGAGGTCCGCCGAAAATAATACAGGTTGGCTCAATGTGAAACTATGGCAGTTTGCATGGGCAGAAGATTAAAAAAAAATCGTCTTAAAGGTATAGATTCGTAATGACCGGGATGCAGAAAGTGATGTTAAACGAGCTGATGTATTCACAAGTTGCTTTACATGCCTAAATATATCTGTGTAGGATATTAGGAGTACATTTTGCTCGTATTCTGTGTATTTTACGTCGAACACGTCAATCAGCCATTATTCCTACGGTGTGCTAAGAGCTTTTGCACGGGGGAGCGTCGGCCTGAAATGGGCGGTGTGATCGGTGTTTAATGTCTGCGGTGTGTGAGTTCGCGTTCATTTTGTACGAAAAGCATGTCACGACCGCAGCATAATTTTTTTATTTTGCGACAATTAAGCCATTTCTAGGTCGATATCATTCAAACAAACTATGAACATGCTCTAATATACTATTGAAAAACTGCATTATGGTAATAATTTTACTGCAGCTCGCAAACTAGTTAAATATCTCAAGCGCCCTCCTCCCAAAACTGGTCTATCGCTTTAAATCATGTGGAAGCAATCTCTATTGTGGGAAGGCATAGATCTAAAGAAAAATCACGTTTCAATCACGTTACAAGTCTCCGTGTTGATATATCTATGGTGTTACTGACCTCACTTGACTCTAGCAGCTCATTTATTTTTATCCTCGAGGAAATAAACGAACCACATTTTCCTTCCAATTATTGGCACTTTCACATGGCCGGATGAAACATAACACGATCGCTATCAGCTGCACGTGATCGATAGCATAACACAATGTTTGTGGTACATCAGCAATATCGATGGCACAATCTGCTTGGGAAATATGTATTGTCGAGTGAACGCAAAGGCCCAAGCACACGTTTGCAATAGTGGTCGACGCGTGGTTTGCGTAAATACAAATTATGCTTATTTTGTGGAGAAATACACAGGACAGATGATTGACTTGTGTTGAAATCAGTTCTGGTTGAAAACGTTGAGTCTACGCACTCCGACCACCTCTATATATCGAAATTGAGGACCAAAATATATTTTCAATTTATTTGATCAATAGGTTTTCCATTTCATAAATTCATGCAAAATAGCAAGATTTGAAGACGAATTTGCAAATACATGATATAATATCAAGACTTTAAATGGGAACTTATATTACTTGAATGCACAAGCATTGTTATTGACAAAAGAGTAGAGAAACACGAATGACCATGCAAAATGGGCAAAACTTATGAAGTCAAATGTTAAAAACAACATACAGAGCCAGACACATCATGAAAACATTTACAGACCTTCGTAAACAGTGGTAACAGTACGATTTTATCAAAAAAAACTTTGGCTGGTGAGCTATTACTCGAAGACAATATCTCATCACCTCGTCCTCAGATGTGTGTGCTACAGATCCCTTTTTTTACACCATTGATCAAGAGTTGAAAAATATGTTTACAGATAAAAAGTAATTTTCCTGAATTGAGGATTGAGTTAAAAAGGTTCTGCTAAAAACTGTTTGAAATATAGGAAACCATTCTTGTTAGATTTTTGGTTATTAGAGGTTCTTCTTTCATCATGTTCATATCTTATAATGTCTCCGTATAGGTATACATTTTTGCAGGTGAGGGAAAGAGCGAGCGACCCACGAAAACATAACCATCGTGGACCCGTTCGGCAAGAGAGAGGTATATATTATATCCTATTTACCCACATGATATCAGTCATCCAATCATCTTTGAGATAGCACAAGACAGCCGGGGCAATAATACCAACTATACCACGTTGGCCCGTATGAAGCTTTAATCAAGACCGGATTATCCCTTGCACGTGGGAATCCAATGAGATTAAGACCAAAGTAGATGTGACGGGCTATGTATACGTTCATCAGGAAAAGAAGGGGAAGGTAGAGTACATCAAAGCATGGCGAAACGTCCCACAATGTTGTTGCTTTTTTTTAAAGGCAACTGGAAGATGATTATCTTTTCTTGACCATGACATATATTTTGAAAGAGCATGGTATTCGGAACAAAGAAGCATCGACAAAACAAACAAAAATAAACGAAACAAAACAAAACACCTGCGTGGTTCAGGAGTTGAACCTTGAGTTAATTTTTGAAGGAAATGTTTCTTAAATGGTTCTGATGGATTATGATTATCAGTTATTGAACCAAAAACAAATATTTTTTAAAAATAATGGTATTCCGAACCAAGCAGCATCGACAAAACAAACAATACACAAAAGCAAGAGAATTCACCTGCGTGATTCAGGATTTGAACCGTGAGTTCATTTTTGAAGAAAACAGTTCTTAGTTCTACTGGTCATGTATTTTGAATCTATAAGGATACCCAAAAGTTGGTAATATGCCTGGATTACAATTAGTTCATAATATACTTCACAGAGTACTTATTCATGGTTACGTAAATATCATTCGTAGAGTTGACAAATGTATGAAACAACAAAACAAAATTAAGTTATTTACTGATCTGAATCCTCGATATTTCTCTCTTACAAATGATGTCATCTTAAAAAAAGAATATTGATTTGTAATATGATGTCATGTCAAATTTCAACATTACGCTAAATGATAATGGTCATTTTCATTTTCGTTATGGGTGACGAAATATTAAGAAAGTAAAAATGTTTCATGTCAGACAATTATTTAGTATAATAATTTGATAACAATGATATCCATTGACTTGCATGTTATAACTTATTGGTTCAGACATTTGTTTGCTTCGAGAAAAACCAGCAAAAACAAAAATATACCCATTTTTATGGATCAAGCTGTCTGTGTTCATTTTTTATCGCTTCTTTATTCAATTACTATAAAGTCATCTTCGAAAAAGAATAACGATTTGAAATATGATGTCATGTCAATATTGCGCTAGATGGCACTAATCTTCTTCATTTCCGGTGTGGGTAACGACATATTATGAAAGTAAATATTCACATTTTGTGCGAATTATTAAAAACATTTCCATCTTGTTTCATATCACAACTTCTCGGTTCAGAAATTTGTTTACATCTACATGAACTACCAAGAAACAAAAATATACTAATTCTTATGTATCAAACTGCCTGTCTTCATTTCCAGCGCTTCTTTATTCAATCACTAACAAATTTACAATATGTGGGTCGCAAATTTATCGATGGACCATGTAAACAGATTGCATTCTGACTATAAAAACAGAAATACAATATAAGTATGCGGAACGGCCCTATTGAGAAATATAACTCTATACTCTCGGCTATTGATTGCTCACACGTGAACAATATAAGATGATTTTGGCGTATGATTGATTTTGTGAAATATGGATATGGTTCATTATATTCCTGCATTGTAAGAAATGAGAGTTTTATGACATTCGTGTTGCTGCTATGTTAAACGTTGATCAATGGAGACACCGTGCGTGTTGGTTCTTTATTGTTCATCGGAAAAAAATGCTTTGGGTAGCGGAATAACGATTTCTTTTTGTTCGACAATGTTGTGGAAAAGGTCTTGACGTAATGGAGAATAAAATCTCTGACATAATAAAGTTATCGTTTTAAAGGCATAATATACAGCATACGCAATGGAACGATATAACATTTTCGTGGATTTGCTACTTTACATGATTCAACCATTTTTAAGCACTTTTGAGCAAAAATGAGCTAAATGGTAACAAAGGTATATTATCAAATTTGTAATATATATTATAGAATAATGGATTAATAAATAAAATTTAGTCAACAAAAACCCACTTTTTAAACGTTAGGCAAAAGTATATCCAACACCAAGCGAAATACGTATGTATTGAACGTCATATTTTATTATTGAATTTTACATTTCAACGGGAGTTGGGCAAATTGATAATAATAATAATAATATAATAATATAGATTATTTCTATAGCGCTAAAAACAGAGAGTACCATAGCGCTTTACAATTTAACAGAACAAGGAAAATCAAAACAATTTGATTACTGTGATACGATAAGTTGACTAAACTATGTCTGACTTATAACTAAACTTTCACCATAAATATTTTGACCAATAGTTGTGTGTATAGTATCTTACCCTGCGTTGAATAACTTTTCTCCATTATTTTTAAAAGATTGCACCATAACCCTTTGACTACTGGAACCGGGAATTCATACACAAATTTAAGGGTATTACAAAATTCAGTACCCAATGGGTTAACCCTTTTACTACTGGAACCGGGAATTCATACACAAAGTTAAGGGTATTACAAAATGCAGTAGTCAATGGGTTAAACTAACAACCAAAAAGCTAAAGGAGTGAAGAAATGTGGGCGGTGAGAAACAACACGTTAACGTTTTTTTTTATGGAAGAAAATTGAAACGTATCAACATGTCAGAAAGGTCTCGCCCAGAGTGAGACATTAGCAGCACCAGAAAAATAATAACAATATAAACAACAACAAAAATCCTCGGAAATGCAATACAAATTTTAGATGAAAGTATTTCATTTCAGATTTTCCCGTTCTGTTTGAATAAAAAGAAAACGGAGAAATGAAAAAAATGATGCATTGAGTGAAAGCACAATGTATTTTAGCTGATCAACGATAGTGAAACTGATGCATGGAAAACTGAAAATGAATCTATAGAAATGTGTTCATTCGGACAAAGATAGATCCTCAGAAAGCATGATTTCCACAAGATACAGACCGGAATTTTCTCAGAAAATGATACATTAACCAACGACACGATTCATCTTTGCCATGAACATCGAACTATTCCCCAGTTTCTGATACGTCAGGGTGGTGTTTCATGAAGATAAGAAAGACTTTAAGAACGACCCAACGTTCGACTGGTGTCCTTTCTTGTGCGTAATTGTTCACTACTACGCGCATTCTGCGCAAGAATTGATACTAGTCGAACTTAAAGTCGTGCGTAACTTTAAAAACGTATTGGTGAAACACCACCCAGGTATACCGGCAAACATTTTTTCTCTGTTCTTTTCTGAAATACCACAATTCTGACCTTTTCCTGTCGGAGTAGATAACGCGGGATAAATCGAATCTTTCGGTTGAATGTCGCGATTCTATTGAATTATTTGGATGTCAAGACCCGGATTGTTATGCCTTTAGTCCCAGTAATTGTGATTTAACGAGGGCCAGGATGCTGAAGTCAAGCGCCCGACATCAGTTCGATGGATGGTCTTTTGTTAAAAGCGAGTCCTCGGTAGAAGGTTGGTTTTCATTCGAAAGAGGAGATTGCACTGGCCCGCTTTGATAGATAAGACGAACCCTATCCATAAGCTACTTTGTAAGCATTACCTGGGGCATGTTACATAGAAGATGCAATTAGACTTACGATGAATATTAATCGCTAGTCTATGACAAATGTGTACACGAGAGATACGATTAATTGCAAAATTAATCGTATCTCTTTTATGTTAAAAGCCCAGGGGTTGTGTTTCATAAAGCTTTTCGTAGATGTACCAACGACTCTAAGAACGACTGGTGACCCTTTCTAAGGTGCAATTCGGAACCACGGGATATCTTTGAGTGCAGGAAAGGGTCACCAGTCGATCGTAGAGAGATGTGCCCTTCTACGAACAGCTTCATAAAACACAAACCTGGGCTCGAAAATCCCTTCCTTTACGGACTTTTACATAATCCATTCCTGGCCCGTATATAGAGAATAAACAAATAAATACTTAGGACAATTAAGTATGGTGCCTTGCTGACTCCGTCTCAATACTACGGGCGCCGGAACACTTTTCAATAGCCATTTTGGCACCGGAATCCTTAGCTGGTTACTCCAAATCTTATTGACCCTTAAAGATATAGATGAATAATAGTTAGGATGCAGAAATCAATCAGTTGATCTCTTCACAAATTGCTTTTGACGCAAAAATCTAAGTGAGAAGGAAATTAGGAAAAGATTTTTGCACGCATTCTGACTAGTTCCAGTTTTAAAAATACCAACCGACCGCCATTCCTATACCGAGCCCTAGAGGTATGGACCATTAGCGGACACAAGACATGATGAATGGATGTTCCAACGGTTTTGTGTGTGGAGTGTGAATTCACATTCAGTTTGCACGTGATGCCATGACGCAGGCATTCGCGATGATTCAGCAATTTCTTTGTGAATTTCATTCAAACAAACGATGAATATACTGTAATTTGCTATTGATGGGTATATATATTGATGGGTATATATATGTTTGTTTCTGCAGCTTACGAAATATATCCATAAAGTTCCTTGGCAATTTCCTCCAGGTTTCTAAGAAATTTTACCAGGCGGGTGACCGGTCACCTCCAGGGGACCGTATATAAGCCGCACCTATGTGTAGGTGAATGAGAAACGCCTTTAAATATAAATTCATCATCATCATCACGCGGGAGCCCAAAAAGATAGCACAGAAAGCTGAAGCTCGACCTCTGCACCTGACCAAAAACTTCATTAATGTTTACTGGATACTTTACGGACGTCTTAAAACACTTGACCACGCAAGCTGTAGAAAATATTGAAAAAGTTGGTTTGTAGCATCCATGACAATCCTTCAGGAGGTGAAATTCGCGTTCTTGGAATCCGAACCGTGTCATTTGATTCCCGAGGTTGATCTGAATTTGAGAGAGTTGGAAAGGCAAATAAGGAAAGTAATGATTTGATAATTCATATCAATCACAGGCTGGTTAGTCTTCACGGGGTCACCACTTGGCATTACCTAAATGCCACTAAAGAAACTGTATCTCTAAATTAAACCTCTTCGGTATTTCCTTACATCCCTTTGCGTATTGTGTGATAGATATAGGCAAGTGTATGTGACTTTTAACGCTAAACACCAGCCTTTGGGAGATAAAAAATTAGTATTTAATTGATACTTAAATTGGCAACGTGAATTATTTCACCGTCTATTAAGTTTAAAATCTAACACTATGCAACAGAGGAGTTTTGTAAAGAAAAAATATGCCAAAGTTAACGTACCAAAATAACGAGTGTTTATTTTCCTTTGCGTTGCCGATTAAACGACTATAGCGATCTGCAACTTTCGAACTGCTGTTATTCAAAAATACAATGTCATAATGCAGTATAAATGGGCTGAAACATTGGTAGCGCATTTTACTCTTTATAACCATGACATGTGTTGTGTTAAATGGGAAGCTCTTGGGATTGAGATGCTGCCAGAAACGTCGATAAAAATATTCTCCTCTGCTAAGCATAAGACAAATTGAAAAAAAAACCCACCAAACTATAATCGAAATTTATCATTTCCATTGAACAAAGAGAGCTGCATTGATGAAACCATCATACGTCACTGAAATACTTGGAATGATGCCATGCATGATTCAAATGTAAAACACATATCTTTTTGTGACGTATGTATGACTTTTTTCCTTTCGTTGTAATTTCTCACTTATATCTCAAGATAAGTGATCATTCATTTCAAGGAACCAAAGTGCATGACAGTTCCTGGTAAAAGCTCTATCACACATTTGTGTTAATAACCAATGCCTGCCTCATGTTCATTAAAAAAAATGAAACCTAAAAAAAAAAAAAAACGGAAACACAAAAATGAAGAGGAAGTCGGAGAGCTGACGCGTATCAGTTCGTTGAGCTCAAGGCAAATGACTTCATCGTCGGTCAAGCGTCTTTTTCAAAATATAAATGCAAAAATGTGATTGAATTTCTTAGGACTACTTAGGACTACGTAACTCGTGTTTCTATTAGATTCCCTGGGGGAAATAAATAGGGGACACGTTTGGTTATAAGATGTACACGCCAAGAGCCAGCCGAACAAATCCAGCGTTAGCCATTCATATCCCCCGTGAAACTATGCGCACATAAACCGGAACGTTATTCAATTTACAATGGACATACGAATTGTATGCGAGATACTATGTGCAACTGAGCCTCATTTATGTTGACTATATTCACATCTTCAGTAGATCATTCAAAAGATCATTGCTCATAACTTCTAACTGAAAACTTCTGCTGAGATTAAAGGAAAAAATGGGCATGAACAAGAACAAAAAAAAATACAATTTCATCACTATACTAAAAAAGGTCAACTCAGTTTGTTTTTCGGTTTTGGAACTCATACTCAACAGCATATTTTTTAGTAGATCATACAGTTTTCATTGCTCGTAATAACCTGCCAAAGGAAAAAAAAAAGGTTTTTTTTTTCATCATAAGTTTATACGGACAACGCTTTAGATGCATATTGGGCACGAGCGAGTAAAAGAATAATATTCCAAGACTACTTGAAAAAAAAGCGTAATATGGGACAGTTATTTCTGTTTTCGGAACGCCAATGCTAATGCGATAATGGGCCTTACATAGACTTTTTTCGTATCTTCAGTAGCTCATTCAGTAATCTCGTGTGATTCACATTTTAGGAATGATTTGGATTTTTCGGAACGTTGTCCTTTGATTTATAGGCAAGAAGTCAGTCACCGATCAGCCATCCCTTTTATTCAATAAAATTTAATGATGACAATAAAGAAACACGTTTTCCTAGCCAACTTCCATTGTTTTTCGACATATGTAACTTTTCAATCATATATACATTTTTGTAGTTACTAGAAAAAAAGATGTGTTGTATAAGTTTACTACAGACGAAACAAGATGATCGAATCTCTAACAACAGCGGGAAAATCTGAAATTTCATCAATCAATACTTATTATTAATTTTTTTATTCAGAGTACATTGAATAGTATTACAGAATTACTGAAAAATTTGACTTTAATTTGTGACCACAATACCCAACATTTTCACACATTTCCAGCATTAATACATTCACTGGATTCAATATAACCTCACCTAACGATCATAAAAAAGAAGATTACGATTTCAAGTATGTTGAGAACATGTGAATTGTATAGCGTGCCTTTAATCGAAAATATTGAAAAAGCGATATACCCTCATGAGGATTGATCGTTTAAAAAAGGTGAACACTTCGAGAACCGATAGATTAAGGGACGGAGAACCCCTTCAGTGTCGATTCCAAACTATTATACAGATAGAACATGATGCGAAGCGATATCAAGAGTCACGATTATTGAGACACCTCGGCTAGACCGATACCCTCTGCGATCGAAGGCGCGATCAATGTCACGTGTTCATTTCAAACGTCAATAGTTACTCGAGGCAGCGGTATTCACCTTTACAAGGTACCACTCACACGCAGGCATTATAGCCAAAGCCTACCCGGCATATATGAATTAAAAATATTCTCCTCGTGCTAAGAAACATGAAGGGGTAATGCACGACTGACGTTGAATTCATTTTGTTTCTGCTCGACATACACAGATGGCCGGGTCAGCAAGGCATTCACACTTTTTTTTAGCCTAGGGGGAACATTTTTTTATATATTTGTTTGCAATGTGTTGGCTATATTGATCGAAGAGCAAGGAGTCAGCTTACTAGTGGTTGGGGCATCATTTGTCAATAAAAATGTGCAGATAAACTCATGGCAAGATGAAAAATACTTATAACAGCAGCACCCTCACTTGCACCTCCTCCTCTTTTTCAAAATGTTCCTTGGTTATAAACACAAATATGACTGTATCTAGGGAAAAGAGTATACGATCAGGTCACACCCTTGCAATTTTAGCCTGCGTCGGCCCAACTATTTTTAAAATAAGAAACGGTCGCTGAGCGCACGCTATACGCTGATCAGACGGTAGACTGACGTTAGGCTTGAGATCAAGGAGCTAGCGTACGCCGATCGTCAGTCCACCGCATGACCTGCGTCTTTGTGCTTCCAGGGTGCGTTTGTATTACTAAAAAACCGATATGCCGACACAGGCTAAAAAACCCAAAGGTGTGAGGCGGCCTTAAACTCCATTGATCTCGTACCAGTAAAGGTTTCAAGATTTGACCGCATTTAATCACATTGCGAAGAGAAGTGTAAACAGACGATCGCAGATAATGGCGCGAGATCGATGCTAAGGAGGCTGGTCAATTTCAAGTTCTTGTTTTAAAGGAAAGTACCAATTTTCTAGAAAGCCTTCCAGCAGACAGTTTCGATCTTGTTTGCCCTATTTTCAATATGGTCAAAGGAGATAAGAATGTCGAAGAAGTAGGAAGTAAGCCATAGGGGTGTTGCTTGAAAGTTGCGATCGATTGGAAGTTCCAGTTAATTGGCAAGGGCGAATAGAAATTGTTGTTTCATATGCGTCTCCTTAATGAAATGTTCCATATATCAAAAGCGCAGACATTGCGCGAATGAAAACGCGCGGACCAATATGCATCTGATTTGCAATTAATTTGCGATTAATGGAACCTTTGAAGCAACCCCTATATATTAATTGGTCAATAATTTAGCTAGCTTCCGTATCCCAGGCGATGCGATACGTATCAAAATCTGGAGATGTGTATTCAAGGTAAAGCCAAAAAGATAAGTATCCAAACCGAAGGGACACGTAACAAATAAAATATCATTCACAAACATCAAGGGATATTTACATAATTAGCATTTGAATTCGTTTCCCCAAAGTTGCTATGAGTATATACTCACATTTCGGCGACATACGTAATACGTGTTCCAAATGACCATTTCCCCCTTCGCATAGAAAATGTTTATGATATGTGAAATCTTGGGCCTGTAATACAAAAAAAATGCAATTAAACTTTCGATAAATATTAATTGCAAGCCTATGGCAAATTGTGGACCAAAGAAATGCAATTAAATGCAAAATTAATCTCATTATGTTACAGGCCCGTTGTCATGCAAACTACAAACTTAAACCAAAATCGTTATTACATTTATGGTGTCAATTGTGCTTTCTGTACAGCTGTGAATGTGAACGTCTCGAAAAAGGAAGAACAAGTTGACATTGAGTCCATCTGTCGATGGATACTCATACGGATTAAAAGTGGGGCCGAGAATATCCTCTGCTAATCGCTTGGATCTAAATCACAAACAGTCTAGACGAGTAGACATTTTTATGACGAAATCATAGACTCTGGAGCAGACATTTCACTCGACATTTAATCAGCTAATTGCGCAATAGAACTTCGCCTACTTCATTCTTAATTCTATGCTACATGAGTACTAGGGTTTTATACTTGTGCCATAACCAGGAGCTTTTAACATGTTTAAAGTCTTTATAAGCTCCGTACTTTTATGTAGGACCTTTTCTTTCGGGCTCTTGATAGAAACATCTAACATTCCTGAGCACAGACGGAGCCTGGTATATGTTTTTGTGCGTAATTATTGGTAATATTATGCGTATTTAGCACAAGAACACCACTCGTTATTGAAGTCATGCCTATATTGGTGAAGCACCGCTCATGAGAGAGCATGTATATTTTCTTTCGCTTTATTCCTACGCGAGAGAAGTAAGGGTAATTTAAAAAGAATCGTATTCATCCTAGATGAATATGTTATTATCGCCTTTAAATAACATACAAGCTACAACTTAGTTTTTTGTCAATGTTTGGTCATTATTGGGTCGTTTTATAGGTCTGCTTGGCATACGTATCGACTCTCTGTAGTATTTTTTTAAAGGTACCGAGATTTGTTATTTTCTATCAATCGCCACTGTGCCACGATGCACAATAGGTGGATGGAGGCTTGTGGGTGGTAGACAACGAGTGAGCACATGCAATCATGTTTATTAATTGCGCACATCAGGTGCGCAATCATCTTTTTTTTTTTGTTTTACTGTCGACCAGCCACTGGCCACCGATTTTGAAAACCAACTGCCAATCTTCTGTTGACCATTTGAGCGTCAAAATTTTAGGTAAGTATGAACATCGCTAATATTTACCGCAAATGTTACTTCTGTGCAATAACGCGTAAGTTGCCCCGTCCAAGACATTTTCACTTCTTCTCCCAGATCCCGTGCACTGAATTACGTTTCCTCCGCTACAGTTTCTTTTCATATTATCGCATTACGGCCACTCTATCGTATCATGGTATACAATTCGAGAACAAATGAATGTAGATAGTTCTATGTCAGAGTGGATGACCACATAATTGGACACCATCATCCGAACCATTTTTAGCAGGTACGTCCGATATTCATCCTCCATCGGGAAAGAGCATTGGCAACATTCAGCAGATTTGGTTAAAAATTAAGTTCCACGAATGCTACAGTATGACAGTGCTCTAGAAATTAAATGTTTATTGTTTGACTTTTCAACTTGACATAAGAAAATAACAATAACAAAAGGTCGATGAAATTTGGCTCCTACAAAATTAGAGCAGGCCCTAAATCTGTTGTGACATTTAATACATGTAGCATGTTAAGTTTTTCAGCTGCATTCTGAATCGAGTGATATAATTAACAAAAAATTGATTTTTATGTTTGTAATCATCATATGATGTTTCAAAAATATACAACCATATATATTTCATAAAGTTATTTAATCACGTGTAGTATATAAAAATACTTTTTTTTAGATAGTTCTATGCAGATTGCATGACCACATAATTGAACATCGTCATCCGAACCATTTTTAGCAGGTACGTCCCATATTCGCTGCCATCGGGAAAGGGCATTGGCAATATTTAGTAGATTTTATTAAAAATTCAGTTCAATGAATGTCACGGTATGGCAGTGCTCTTGAAATTAAATGTTTATGGTTTGACTTTTCAACTTGACATAAAATTATGAGAACAACAATAACAAAAGGTCGATGCAATTTGCCTGCTGCAAAATAGGAGTAAATCGTACACCTGTTGTGACATTTAAAAGTATGTTTCGTTTTTTTATCTGCATTCTGAACAGAGTATTACAAAAATAGAACAAAAAACACAAGAAATGAATGTACATGTTTTTAAAATTTCCTTGACGTGAAATACATGTATATATTTGAGTTTGCTGAGAACCGGGCGAAACATTCATTTTCATACGTAGCCCCTCAAACCATACGATTATTTAATTTTGTCCACTTATGGATTACACAACTACTTGTAATAGTTTAAGTTTCATGAATATATTAAACGTTTGGGGCCTAAACATAAATGATGCAATTTACGTTTGGGTTTTAAGGGTTGTGTTTCGTAGAGGCACATTCAACTCAACAAACGACTGGTGACCATGCGAAAAGGGTCACCAGTTGTTCATAATGTCGTGTGTACCTCTTCGAACAGCTTTATGAAACCTATCCCTGGAATTTCTCTGACAGAAATCAACACTCCTATCAACTATAATTAATTCTATTAGTCTGTATTTTCGAAAACTTGACGGACATTTGTGCAAGAGTTAAACTATAACATAATGTTGATTTCGGAATTTCACCTTTCAATGCAATAAAACAAACTGGAAAATGAAATTTATTGGCCTAAAAAATTCCAAAAATAACCCTCTAAACATTTCTGATGCAAAATAGTCCACGTAACTGTTTTGCAGCCGTGCAGTCGCTCACAATAACAATCATGTAGGTATGCCATCTTCATCAATCGGCCATCCTCTCTCCGGCCTGTTTCCAGATTTCTTTTCGACGTCATGTTTTTATAAAGAGAACCTAATCAGCGCGACATCAAAAAGAACCATTTCATTCTCATAAATGAGAGGGAATTGACTTTTTATGAAAATGCAGCAGGCCTGACAGTACGGCAACGTAGGCTTTGCAGCGGACCACCTCTTAGGTGAATCGGCCATGTGGGCAGCTGTTTATGCAGGATGAGATGATGGCGTGGCGACATACTTTGTTTTGGGGCTTTTTATTTGAAAATCCGCAATTGTTTTCAGGCGATACAATTCATTATAACGAAGGAAGAATTATCTATGATTAAACAAAATGCAATTAGATACATTATTTTTTCATGCAAAAATGCACAAGGAGTGCATAAACAAGTACAAAACTATTTTTTTTCGGGCTAGACTTTGGTTGTTACATTTTCCTATTCATACTCAAGAAAAATTGGCTATCACTAACAGAAGTAAAAAATGACGGGATAACAATGAAAAGTGTGCTTTCCTCTTTTCTCCTTGTTTACTTCTCGGACGGCACTCAACTTCTTAAGGTGCGACGTCCTTTTTCCCGACGTCCGTTCGGCTTGAAAGGTGTCTTGAAGATATTAAAATAAGAAATAAATCGTGTTATGAGAATGAGCGCAAAAAGCATCGAAAAGTGGATTATGCGATATACAATTAGCCGCTCTTACAAGAACAGATAGTAGGAGAAGATGTAAACTCGAAATGCAATGTTCTTATAGGGGATGCGTCTCACAATCTCCCTAGAGCCTCCTCCAGCCTTGTGATGATGCGGGAAGAATTCAACATTCCGATGTCTGGTTTTGAAGGTAGCTCTTCCTCCTTGAAAACGAAGTTAGTAGTGCTCTTGTGCTACGATCGATTCGGATTGGAATTTGACGTAATTTGACGTAATAGCAGTACATCTATCTCCTTTAAAAAAAGTATTGTACTACAGTCGCTTGGGTTGAACACATTTTCACTACTTGTGCATAAAGAAGTTTTCAAGGTGTGTCACTATTTTACGTAAAAAACATACCTTTTTCCTCCTTGGAAAAAAACCAAGACAGTAGTACTCTTGTACTTCGGTCGCCTTGGATTGAAAGCCTTCATAGACCTGACTAGTGCCCAAAGACGTTTTCAAGGTGTGTTCGCTGTCTGACGGCACTCATCTTGAAGGGGAATTAACCGCATACTTTAATGTGCTCTCAGTGAATGATGATCAAACTGTGAAAATTTGAGCAAAATCGGATGATACGTTCAAAAGTTCTGAATTGTGNATATCAATTTAAAGGTATAGTGATATGCTCTTTGATTTTAAGTTTATGATGAAATTCATATACATGTACGTTATTTCAAAAGTTCTTTAAACTTTTTATAAAGGGGCCAGGCTCGACTAGCACTTGTGCTATTTTCTGGCCCCATTTACCAGCTATAATTGTATGAGTCACAATGTAAAGATATACATGTACTATTTCATATATTGTACATATGTGTTTTATTTGTTGGTGAATAAATTCAATTCAAATTCAATTCAATTCAAATTCGACCATGAGCTTATAACGCAGACGAAGATGTAAACTAGAAATCCAATGCTCGTTTAGGGGACGTATCACATCATCTCCCCAGAGCCTCTCCCAGAATTGTGTTGAAGCGGGAAGTAACTCAACATCCTGATGTCTGGTTCTGAATGAAATTATTCCTCGTTGAAAATTGAAGTTTGTAGTGCTCTTGTACTACAACCGATTTGGGTTGGAAACATTTGACGTAACATCAGTACCTCATCCTCCTTGAAAAAAAGAACAAGTTAGTATTAGTAGTACTTCTGTGTCACAGTCAGCTTGGATTAAAAGCCTGTCATTACTATAGTGTACAAAGAAGTTTTTAAGGTGCGTTTCCTGTATGACCGCAGCACTCAACATCTTGCTGTCTGGTTTTAACGTAACAGCAGTACCTCTTTCTCCTTGAAAACCTCAACAAAATAAAGTCGGTCGAAGAATAATAGATACGTTCGACGTGAATAGAACTGTGCGGACAAAACAATGACAAGCCGATTACGATTTGAATAACATTACAAAGAACCATTGAAATGGTGTTCGACTTTATTTTTCGAAAGTTTATATCGTGTTTTCAAGTTAGTAGTAGTAATCTTGTACTACAGTCGTCTTGGATTTTAATACTAGTGCCCAAATAAGTTTTCAAGGTTCGTTGTCTGTCTGACCGCATTCTTCAACATTTGTAAAAAACAAAAACAAAAAAGGAACATGGTGATTAATTTTAAATTTTAAATAATTCGACGCAGACGAAGATGTAAAATCGAAATACACTGCTCTTTTAGAGGACACATCACGTCATCTCCCTGGAGCCTCTCCCAGCCTTGTGATGATGCGGGAAGTACCCAACATTCTGATGACTAGTTTTTAACGTACCTCTTCCTCCTTGAAAACATAAACAGTATTATTCTTGCGCTACAATCGATTTAGGTTGGAAACATTTGACAGCAGGTCATCTTCCTCCTTGAAAACTCAAGTTAGTAATTATTCTGTGCTACAGTCACCTTGGATGAAAAGCCTTTTACCTCTAGCGCCCAACGAAGCTTTCAAGTTATGTTCACTGTCTGACCGCATCCTTTTTTATTGAAATTGAAATCAAAATTTGGTAAAAAGGGAACATGCTGATTTCTTTCAAATAATTCGATTGTCAGATTGTGAACATAACGCAGGCGAAGATGCAAACTCGACATGCAATGCTCTATTCCAGGGGACGCATCATGCAATCTTCCTTTCTCAACTCTTGGGAAAAGGGAACATGTCGATTAATTTCAAATAATGCGATCATGAATATAACGCAGACGAAGATGTACACTCGAAATTAAATGCTCTTTTAGGGGACACATCACATCATCTCCCTAGAACCTGTCCCATCCTTGTAATGTGTTGATGCGATAGGTACTCTACATTCTGGTGTCTAGTTCTGAACAAAACTCTTCCTCCTTGAAAACAAAGCTAACAGTGCTTTGTGCTACTATCTATTTGAGTAGGAAACATTTGATTATTCGTACCAAGACGATTTCGATTTTTTAATAGATTTGATCGGTGTTAATGGCATCCCTCTCAATACTCAGATACAGCAACGCGGCTAATGTTTGTCGGATGTTATGGTAAAGACCCAATACAGACATCTTTGCCTTTTTATACTAAGGACCATCATTAAAGGGAGTCTATACAAGTGATCATTTTGTAGTGCTCAGTTACTACAAGCAACTATATTCTATTCTAAAATTTTAGATTATTTGGTAGTTGCCAGATGGCATCCCACTTGACTTTTGAAAAAAAAATGTTTAATTCAATACAAATAATTCGCCCAAGAATATGACCGTAGCAGAAAGGGGGAAATTCCCAATGCAAAGCAGTCTTAGAGAAAGCATCAAGCCATCTCTCTAGAGCTTCGTCCAGCCTTGTGTTGAACATGCGGGAAGTACTTACTGTTTTGTATTTGACGTAACAGACACACATCTTCCTTCTTGAAAACGAAGTGAGTAGTACTCTTGTTCTAAAAGTGATTTGGGTTGGGAACATCTTAGGATAGAAGTGTTCATGATATATTCATAGTAAGATACAGCAAAACTGTTTATGCTTAATACCGGATGTTATCATAATGGAACAATAGAAATAAGATTTTTGATCCTTTCACTTTGGACATCAGCAGGGGACGACGTCTAACAAATTTGTTTTTAAAGTAGAACTACGGCAAAAAATGACTGGTATATGGTATTATATATTATACTCATAATATCCTCAATAATTTTGCACAGGAACTGATACCAGTCATTCATTCTGAAGGTCGTTCTAAACGTAACGTTGTCAAGTGTAACGGAATGGTTCACCAATCTACAAGGTCTATGCATTTGTGGCATCATAAAGGCATAAATTCTAGATTAGTTGGCCGCTGTTTGATTGGATTCATCTTAATTATGTAATTAGGAAAATGATGCACTTTTGAAAAAAAGCTTAACTCACTGTTAGGTAAAAAGGAAACATGTTGATTCTTTACGAATACTAGTAATTTGCTCGAGAACAAGCACGTAGGATAGGACAGAACTTCGCATTACCATGCTGTTTGAGAGGACGCATCACTTCATCTTCCCAGAGTATTCTTCCAGCCTTGTGTTGATGTTGGAATCCCGCAACATCCCGATCTTTAGTATTCCTCCTTGACAACAAAGTTAGTAGTACTCTCGTGATGCAATCGCTTTCGGTTGAAAACAACAAATGATTGTTAGCACCAAAAAGTATTCAAGATTATTTCTAGATTTTCTAGATTATTTGATCGGTGTTAATGGCATCCATCTCAATCAGTATGGTAATTGGAAGATACCGTTTTTACGGTACAGCACACGTTTAATGTTTAGAAGACGTTATGGTACGGACCCATTAGCGAGAAGTTTGCTTATTTATTCTTAGGACCGGTATTGAATGCAGTCTTCTACAAGTGGTCAATTGTTATAAGCAACCGAACAGCTAGCAAATTTTCAATGCCTATATGCCTGTGTGCCATCATAAATACAGAAGTTCTAGATTATTTGGTCGTTGTAAGATGGCATTACTCTAATAATTGTATAGGAATTTGATGCACTTTAAAAAAAAATGCTTTGCTCAATGTTAGATAAAAAGGGAACATGTAGATTCATTATTCAATCGAGAACAAGAACGTAGGAGAGAGCAAACGTTCGCCATGCTGGTTTAGAGGACGCATCCCACTATCTCCCCGGAGTCTTCTTCCAGCCTTGTGTTGATGCGGGAAGCTCGTAACATCTTGATGTTTGGTATTGGATCAACCTCTTCCTCCTTGAAAACCAAGGTAGCAGTACTCTTGTGCTACAATCGACCCTTACGCAAACCCAGGGGAGGAGGCGAACGAGTACGGACCGACGCGCCGACTTCCAAAATATCAATTCAAGGGAAGGACAGAGTGAATATAAAATGGGTTGAATCTTCCTCTAAAGGCCGACTCACACCTTTGTTCTTTTAGCCTGCATCGGTAGGGCGTTTTTTAATATTAAAACGCTTCCAGGGCACTCTGTATACGCTAAGCAGACGATGGACGGACTTCGGCTTGCGCTCAAGGATCGTACGCCTAACGTCAGTCAACTGTTTGACATGACATGCGTCTTTGTGCGTCCGGTGAGCGATTTTAATAATAAAAAACGCTAGGCCGACGCAGGCCAAAAACGCAAAGGTGTGAGTCGGCATTTAAGTGGACCCAAGAGTCTTGCGATGTTTCGTAAAACATGCGATGGAAGAGGTATTCGACAGGTAAAAATAAAGAAGGAATTCTCCCCATCTAGTTTCTTGGGGATACTATCAAACACGCTTAATCCCCAGTCACATAGAACCCCTGAAGCAACACGATTCACCCCGACTCGTTGTTCTGAAGTAGTTACATGTGAATTAACAAAGAGTCGGGGTGAATCGTGTTGCTTCCGGGGTCCTAGGTGACCGGGGCTTTAGCTTTGTTCTCGCGGGCAGTGTTCTTTTCGCTTCGCTGTACAGAGAACATGCTTTTTCAAAAGGGAAAGGTACAGACAACTTTTGTAACAATTCACAAGTAGCTGACGTAAATGTAGAGTCGTTAAACCCAATTGCGTATGGACAGTTGAACTGATTCGCATCTTTGTATGAAATATGTATGGCAGTCGCCTACGCAACTATTACAAACATGATTCAGGTCGGTAAGGGGGGGGGGGGGCGAGAAAAGACCCATGGTTCCCTGAACCCTACATAAGTCGTAGAGAAATTAAGGGCCTGTCGGTAAAAGAGTATGAAACTTTGTCGGCTGAAAGTGTTGTATACTATTTTATAATCACATAGGCTTATGTTCAATTTTCTTTTATTGTAACTGCTATTTATATTTGTATTATTTTTTCTCGTATAATTGACGTATAGTAGCCGATTATATTTGGAAAGTGGAGCTTTTCCTTGATCTTTTTTTTTCTGTATCAAAGATGTATAAAAGTCATTTACACAACTATAAGATACGTGGTTCGTGTTCATAGGGGCAAGGGAGGGGGGGGGGGAGTTCCATGGTTCCCCGATTTCTACAAGACATCAATTTTCACATAGGTTGGGAAATGTGAGAGACCGTCGCGACGCGTCGGTAAAAGAATACGAAAGTTTGGCCGAATGTGATGTACACAATTTTGTATTCACATGAATTAATTCATTATTGGATTGTAACTGACATTCATTTTTTGCTCGTTAGCTTGTGTATGTTATATTTGAGGAAGATTTAGTCATCTAATAAAGGTCGAGTTTAGAAATCCTTCTTCAAATATATCTTATATTTCTTATTTTATTGTTAATAGACTGCTTAGTTATTACAAAACGGCAAATTCTCTGACTTAATTCTGTTTCCGATATTCTACAATACTTCAGGCCAACATAAGCTTTTTTCCTTCTCATTATGTTATCACATATTGTATTCTACATTACAGGGATCGTTGAGATTCACTGACGTATAACAAAAAAATATGTACCTAAAAATAGCATGTAATGTAATTCCGTTACCGTCTCTTTCGTACTTTTGTTATACAGAGTTTTATTCAACTTTTTTTTGTAAATGTTCATTATACACTGTATTATTTCTGATGAAGTGAAAATAAATAAATTGAATTGAATTGAATTTCGTAATGCACCTATGCATAGTGTTCTTTAGTATTTGATGCGTTCTTAATTAACATTATAATTAGTTTTCCATCTATTCTCTCCTTTGTAAGGAAAACAACAAATTTCCCCGATCAAATCATCGTATATGCGTATGTCTTCTCTTTTTTGTTCCTGGGCATCAAAAGACAAAAAAAATGAGCTT
Organism: Temnopleurus reevesii; assembly: GCA_036244855.1. Lineage (NCBI taxonomy): Eukaryota > Metazoa > Echinodermata > Echinoidea > Temnopleuroida > Temnopleuridae > Temnopleurus > Temnopleurus reevesii. The sequence goes on from BQKZ01001605.1 coordinate 21,858, forward strand.
ATTTGCAGCCTTTTCAACATTGATTAATGCACACTGATGGGCAGACAGCGTTGTGATCAGTCATCTTCATAAATAATTACACGCAAGTGTTGGAAATTTTAATGAGTATCGCTCATGTCTGGAGCTCTTTATAGACATCCAAAGAAAAGCAGCAAAAAGTCGATAACAACCACAGACGTATATAGAACTTTCTCTTCTACACTACAAACAATATCGTTTAATGATTTATCATCATCGGATAGGTTCACAGTTGTAAGCCATATGATTGGTCAACTGACGTGACTTGGTATTTGCATTAAATGTTGCAAGCGCCATGAGCGCCCATCTGAGGAAAATACCGGCGCATTACAGAGGCCACCATCCTCCTCCTTCTCCTCCTCATCATCATCTTCATCTTCATCATCATCATCATTATCGTCATCGTCATCACCATAATAATCATCCTCCTCCTCCTCATCATCATCATCTTCATCATTATCATCATCATAATCATCATCCTCATCATCTTCATCATCCTCATCATCCTCATCATCATCTTCATCATCGTCATCATCATCATCATCATCATCATCATCATCATCATCATCATCATCATCATCCGTCTCCTCATCCTCATCTTCATCATCATGATCATCACCATAATCCTCCTCCTCCTCCTCCTCCTCATCATCATCATCATCATCATCATCATCATCATAATCATCATCATCATCATCATCATCATCATCATCATCATCATCATCATCATCATCATCAACGTGCAAAGCAGGTACTGGTTAAAATATATTGTCACTTCCTCCAATAGTGGCCGATATCGACGAGCTACTACATCGTTTATAACGCAGACGCCTTGCGCGCAGCATGGTTGTCGCGAACTTATGGCAAAATTACGAGGAAATTGCATGAAAATGGCATAAATATGCTATGAAATGTAGTACAACGCCCAATAAATGGTTCTTTGTAAAGCTATTCAAATCGGAACCGGGTTGTGATTGTTGTGTCCGCACAATTCAGTTCTCAACGCACTGGTACATTGTCCCATGACCCACTTTATTTTACGAAAATAATTTATATCGCAATACTATAATAGCACAAGTATGCTATGAAATGTAATTATGTTAACAGCAAGGAAATAATATAGAAGAAATATTGCTACGCCTGTCAACGATTCAATATTATTTTATGTTCTATATATCGGGAGCTAACTAATAGGGATATATAGCGAATCCAATCAGATCACCATAAATTTGCTACGTTTCCGTGAAGTTTGACAAGGTTGTAAATATTGTGTACATCAATAAAAGTAAAAATACACTTACTGGCGACATGGATATAAACTTGACACGAGGATCATTGTACGGGCACTTTGTGTCACTCAACATTAAATCAAAATGAAGTTCATCTATTAAAAAATTGGCTTCCAAACTCTAAAACAGGACAAAAACACGAACATCAAATATTTGCACCTCTTGATATACAATAGAATCCCACTCTTATGAATCACTCTATTTAATTCAGGACATGAATGACAATATAGATTGTGACATCCAATATTTTGTGTGTGGATATCACTTTTCATAGCTACAGGCCTTTCAGAGCTATAGGATTTCACCTTTTTATACAACAATTAGCATTAGTACTACTATACAGCATTATGCTTCTAAATATGTTTCAAAATCTAAATATTAGAATCCCACCTAAAGTTATAATATTAGAGACTAATGCCAGGATACTTCAAGCACAAATTAGAAGATATATATTGAACACCTAAACACAGAGAGAGGGAGAGAGGGAGAGAGAGAGAGAGAGAGAGA
>BQKZ01001605.1:23824-42686 GCA_036244855.1 Temnopleurus reevesii
ATAAAATGGAATTAACTTACTTGGGGAATAAATTGAAAATAAATTTGGTACCCTATCCCACCCAAAGCACATGGATTCGTCAGGGGCTGAATGCAAAAATGGAACAAAAAAGAGATGGATAGAAGGAAAGATTGATTGATATATGGATATGGAGTGGGAAGGGGGAGAAGAGGGGAAGGTGAGAACGAGAAAGAGAGATAGAGAGAGATAGAGATAGAGAGAGAAAGAGGGAGAGAGAGAGAGAGAGAGAGAGAGAGGGAGACAAAGGGCAGAGAGAGAGGGAGAGAGAAGAATCCCCGAATATCACTTTATGGTGAGAAGGGAGAGAAGGGGGATAAGAGGGGCAAGAGAGAGAGAGAGAGGGGGAGAGAGAGAGAGAGAGGGGGAAAGAGAGTCAGAAGAATCCCCGAATATCACTTCATCGAATTTGGTAAAAAAAACGACACGGATTTGTCAGCGGGCCGAATGCCAAAACAGAACACAAAGTGAAGAAAAAGAAAAAAAAAAAACGACATCAACAAACCTCAGCACACACAGCATACATCACCCTCCTTGCTATGGATTTTGGTCAAATCAATTCTACAATTTCTGCGGCATTGATTTTAACCCGTGGCTTGCCAGGTGATCGCCTTGTGTTCAATATTCGGTAAGGGGCAGAGAAGTGGGTTAAAACACACCCCTTGTGTTTTTTCGGCCCATATAACTCGACCATGGTACATGCAGGGGTCGATCTGCGCCCCAGATGCAGTTGATTTTGTGGGTTTGGAAAGGGAGGATTGCATCTTACACATCATCTAAATCACTACCCATGGTCTATAAATGCTTTTGGTCCATATTTAAGATGGCATCAATCATTTCTTTCATGTTGGTTTCAATAAGTAATATAGTATGTTTGTATCTTGTATTGTATTATACAAAGTTTTGCTTTATACATTGTATTATTATGTTGGAAATGAAAATTGAAAATTGAATTGAATTGAATTGAATTGAATAGCATTCATAAATCAATAAAATAATATAAAAATGCCTTTCGCTATAATGCACTTAAAAACCTCCGATGCGCTCAATAATAACACGACATTTGCTTTGAAAAGGGTTACAAATCCTATTGGGTGTTTATATAAATGAGGGGGGGATCAGTTTCTGACATTTTGATGTCCATGCTATGCATGTGAAACCACATCATTTTCACGACCCTGCGGACTTGGTTAAGATTTGAATAATCAAGAATGCAAAACCTAATTTAGAATCAGCTTATAATCTCATTCCATTATTTGTTTCCTTCCTAAATCCACTGGGCCATGGAAAGGGTGTGATTACACAGTATAGTGTAATAAGAATATCAAAACGGTCCCTCATCAATAGAAACACTGCATTGCAAAACAGACTTTTCTATCCTCCTAGGAAAATGTCTTTGCAACTTTGTTGTATAATTCAATCTGAAACAGATGGCTAGATGTCTTAAGAAAAAGCCCGCGTAAAATATCCTTTCGATACCATCAGAAAGGCTAAAAATCAATATTCCTTTATGGTGGAATTCGTTAAGATAATCGCAATCTGTGTACTCCTCGTCGATCTATTTAACATACAGACCCGCACCCGTGACACAGATTGACATGTACTGGCTAACATTTGATTTATAGATATATTATACATTGTAATTTACATACTAGGATCGTCCTGTATTATTTTGGTATAAATACTTTTAGTTCAATTGTACGACAAATATCTTGGTTTTTATCGAATTCATACCAGCATTTCTGAAAAAAGCATCATATACGACGCCATTTAAAATAAATAAATAAATCAAATCACAATGCTTACTACGTTTTTATGATCATTTAATATGTAATGCCTTGTAACAAATAAAGAAATATACCTGGAAAAGGAATCGTTAGATATACACAAGTAATGTTTATCAATTCAGACATCCAATTACCTTGGCATGAATTTATAGTTTTAGTCACAATTGCACTTTAGGTAACTTGTGCGTCAAAAAAGGTTTATGTTCATGCATTGTCAAATTCATACCAGCATTTCCAGAACAGTACCATATTCAACGCCATTATTAAGATGAATAAATAAATGAAATCACAATGCTAAAACATTTTCATTATTAATAAACATGTAATGCGTTGTAAAAGAAATAAATATCCGGAAAATGGATCATACGATATACATAATTATTATCAATATGAGCGTTTTAAGCGGTGCATTTAATTCGCGTATTGTATCCCTTCATTTCCCGTCATCCAAATTTTTACCATAATACAAGACAGAACAAATTCCCCATAGGCTCCCGTGTTTTATTTGCCTCCAATATGAGGCCATATTGGACATTTCACGGCTTCAATTTCACGCATGCGCAAATCAGTGATCAGCTGCGCGAAGAACTCTCACGAAATCCCATAGGCTTTATACGTGTATCGATCGCGCGAAATTTGTTTTGATTTTGTTCGTGATCAAAATGGCAGCGAATAGGTCTCGATTCGCTTCGTTAACCGAGGACGATTTTGAGGAGATTATAAGATTAAAAGACGCGGAAAATTATTGTTATTTACATTTACAAGACAGTGTGTCATGGGAGATCAGCCTTCTGGTACTTCTACAATAATACCGGTAAGTCAAAAGCTAGGCTTAATCATAGTTTAGCAGGTCCCCAGCATTCACTTTCCACAGTATAGCTTTATTCAGTGTACGCAGTGGGGACCTCAATCCACCGCCATAGACTTGCGTGTAAAGAAATGCGTGCAACCTCTGCGAGGGGGGACCTAAAGTACGATATCGCCAGATAATAATAATTATATTGGATGGCTTTATTTCATGAAATACCGGGAATATTGCACTCGTTAGGGCCAATATTGCACTCATCTTCGATTCGTGCAATATTGCCCTAACTCGTGCAATATTCCCTTGTATTCCATTCATTGCCATCCAATATAATATAAGTAATGTTTATCAATTTGGACATCCGATTATCTTGGCATGAATTTATAGTTTTAGTCACAATTGCACTTTAGGTAACTTGTGCATCAAAAAAGGTTTATTTTTATGCAATGTCAAACTTATATTAGCATTTCATGAACAGTATCATATACAATGCCATTTTAGGAGAAATACGTAAATCAAATCACACTGCTTAAAACATCTTCAATATTAATGAATATGAAATGTATTATAACAGAATAAAATAAACAGATATCTGGACAAATTAATCGTTCAAAAATAAACAAGTAATGTTTATCAATCCAGACATCCGATTACCTTGGCATGAATTTATAGTTTTAGTCATAATTGCATTTTAGTTAACTTGCGACAAAAATGTTCATTTGTATGCATTGTTAAATTTATACCAGCATTTCCTGAACAGTATCATATACAACGCCATTTAAAGAGAAATCAATAAATCAAATCACAGTTTTTATACTATTTATGAATATAGAACAGAAAACAAAAGAAATCAGGACAAATGGATCGTTAAAAAAGCATGAGTTATGTTTATCAGTTTAGATATCCGATGACATTGGAAACTGTTCCTTAAGGTTTAACTTTGGGTATGGGTTTCTAAAGTTTCTAAATTCTTTGAACGCCCTTTCTTAGAAACCTTTTATCATACAGTAGTTTGAGCATAAAATAAAATTTTAGGTAGGTTTCAATAAGGAGCAAAAAGTTCTATTTTACACCCTTTCTTCTAAGAGTGAATGATCATTTTAACAACCCCTGTCCCGGTCAAAAGCCCTTGGTCATTTCTACGGTACCACATTACCATTAAAATTGTTATTGAACTGTTGTAATTAGTTGGGATATTGAAGTGGATGCCATTATCGTTCCAATAATCATCTTGAGTGGATGTCACACTACGTTTTAGCCGACTCATGCCCGAGATACGAAATTTGGCCTAAAAGTCGTCATATGCTGACTATTTTTTAATTCCAGGGAAATCCAAAGCGTATTGCATCACGTATTCACAACAAATTGAACGTATGCAACGTATGCATAACGTATTGCTATAGTATCTAAAAAAATCATCAATGTATTTCAACGAATGCTTAGCGTATCTCTGGTGTTTTTAAAGCTTATTCTTGTTGCTTCATCTCGCTGTTTTAGACAGTGTATATGCGTAAGCGCGACTTATCTGACGAAAACGCCGGCATTATGCAATCATCGACACACATTCACGAACCTTACTCAAACGTTACTCATAAATCGAGATACGTCGAGATAATGTTTTCCCAAAACGCATCCGTAACAATTGCATAACTTGCGTACATTATGAAATCGTTGCCCATAAGTTGTGAACGCAAAGGAAATACAACACATTCGTCGGGATACGTTACCCATAAGTTATAAAACCGTTCTAGAAAACGTTACGTGTACATTCAAATCGTTATGAATGCGACATGCATACGTCTATAGAGTTGACCGTATGCCGATGTTTTGAAGAAATACGTACGTTGGGAATACGCTGACTAACACGTCATGGTGTGACGTGTTTCGCCATGACCGTTTGTGAAAGTCTGCTGGCGATTGCCTAACGATGCTTATGAGCTGTAATCCGGCCATACGTCGAAAGCTGTTCTTCTTGTATTTTTTTCCTCGAAACACTCGCCTCGCAACGTACATGTAAGTATGCAAAACGTACCCGTAACGTATTCAACGAACGCCAGTGCATTTGCAAATTACGTCAGGCATGCGTCGGCTAAAATATTTTGGTGTGACACTCCCATACTCAACACAAAGTTAAAGTATTTTATTACTACAACTGTTTACGCAAACCACATCAAATGGTATAGACCTAGTCATTTCATTTATTTGTAGCTTGATAGCCTAATTATTCATGTAATAGGGCACGGGCGCGTCTTGTAATATGACTTGACATCCTCTAAAGCACCGACTGGTCATCGGCCTGCTTGAGAAATGTGTTTACTCTTAGAAAAAGACGGTTCTGAAGGGGTGCGACACTTGGCCTGTCTTTGAAACCTTTAAAGGTGCCCCTCATTGTTTTTAAACTGCTGCTTGTATGGTCCTCCAAAGGCATAACCGTTTAAGGTTCTTGATAACCTAAAGACTTAAAGGACTTCTATCATAAACATTTATCGAGGTTTCCAAATCTAGAAAACAAAGATTCAAATGTTCACCTTCTTTCTATATGCGTGAACCATGAACAGTTTAGTCAGCGATTTCTCTTGTAAGTTGCACATTAAAGAAAATGATGCAGCTCTGCAAATTTCGAAAAGATACAGATGATATACACCTGTTTTGGTATCAAAGTGTATGCCTTAGGGGAGCGTTGCTAGAAAGTTGAAATCGATCGAAGACCAACTGCAGATTAGTTGGAAACTGAAACGCACATTTTTCATTTGTACTCTGTCTGCAGTTTTTTCCCCAAAACCCCTTTGAAAAAAACCCTCATATACTGCGCCTTAACCGGTGCTACCAGTATTGCATTTAAAGGTGCAAAACTGTCTTAGGTGCAAAATTGCACCCTTTTTCCTGAGTGTGTACCCAAATCCGTTCATCTCATTGGCTGACAACCGCTTATGGCTGTCATGGCATATTGATACGAGACCGACCCGCTCGTATCAATTCCTTGCCCGATTTTGTAATGCCTTTCCGGAGTCTGTCAACTTGTCGGTATCATGGAACAGTCACCCTAATGAACTTGCTGATTTCCTCCCTTTTCTGCATTTGTTTCTTATTTTAAACGAATAAAGTTATCAGTTTGGCTGACGTCATTGGAAACCATGGCAACCCGTTCTTCTCCTTCATTCGAGTCGTCATAGTTCATTGGGGTTTGGTATACAACACATTAAGAGGCGAAAGAAAGGCAGAGCGTTACAAGAACAACCGTTCTCGAAAGCAACCCATCTCGAATTCGGAAATTTCTCTCATCTATAATGGATGAGAGGCTAAAAAGTTCTAAAGAGTTTTTTGTTTAGGACCAGTTCGTATGAAAGCTTAAAAGTGCCACACAGATGCACAGATACTTATTTTGGAAGTCTACAGGGAAAAAATCGGATATCATTATGTACAATTAATAATAATGATTAGATGACGTGATCCTAAATTCTAGATTATCTTTTTGATTGTTAGATGGAGACCCCAAGATATATATGTGCAACTACGTGGTACTTTTAAGCTTCCATAAGTTGTTCCTTGGGTTTAGGTTATAATCACCGTGTTGTAGGACTACCAGGTGCAAACTGGCCCAAAGGATAAATTAAAAAAAATCGGCTAAATTGTCGTGATATCTCGCGCTTTCAGCATTATATATTATATTTCAACTTTTGCGATGTTCTATTGCAAAATTTAGGGATATCAAATTTTTGAGAGAAACAATCTTTACAATTTCAGAGCTCAGGATTAACGTCATCTCCTAATCTTGGTTAACACAGTTCATTGTGTTTTGAGACTTTGTAAGACTTCGCAAGGCACATCGGACGTTAGATTATATTTTAACGAAGGAAAGTGCACATTGTTCATCTGTGTTAGTCATTTTCCTTTCATCTTTCATCCTTATTTTTTTTTTAATGAATAATGAAGTTGATTATTTCATGAGTTATCCCAAACTCTGAAAAATGCACTGTGATATAGAATAAATATATCATCTAAAGCAATTTTATGAAACAGATATTTCCCTCGATTAGTATAGTAATTAATAAATTTCTATACCTTTGCATCAGGGTCAGTTATTCTGTCATCTTCATAAACAAGACTGTCAAGTTACTATGAAAAGAATATGGTATAAAACATTTGTACTAGTAATGCATTGCGTAACAACACTTCATTTAGAGATCTTAGATTTTCTAAGAATTCTCGATGGATAGAATTAGTTGTTGGACAACATTGTATTTTCAAGTAATTGTTGTTTGTTCATACAACGCCTCGTTACCAAAGTAGATTACATAACAACATTTTGTTTATATATTTAGAGATCTTAGATGTATTTATTCACGATGGAGAGAGGTTAGCAGTTGGACAACATTGTCTTTTCAAGTAATTGTTGTTTGTTCATTAACAAAGCCTCGTTACCAAAATAGATTACATAACAGCATTTTGTTTATATGAGATCTTAGATGTCTTTATTCTCGATGGAGAGAATTTAATAACTGTGTTTTCAATTAACTGCTATTCGTTCATAATTATCAAAGCTTCAATAAATGTTATTTTCTGGTTAACAAAATGAACAATGGTTATAACATGCTTGACTATCTTAATCTCCTTTCTTTAATTACCATTGTATTAATACAATGATGATTTAGTCCTTTTCTACTTCTAAAGATATAGAGAAAAATATGAAAAGAGGAACAAATTGCGTGTACTCTTTGTCGGGGGAGTTCACATTCAATATTTAAGGGTACAAAATTTGATCTGATATTGATTTTATGTCATGTCAAAATATTTGCTGGTACCCATTCAATAAAATATATTTATAAAATGATCGAAATAACGATTTCATTTAATAAAGATAAATGAAATGCAACGAAATATTTACCTTATTAAGCCCTTTTCACAATTGTCAAACAAACAGCTGTCGACCATTTTATTTGACGCAAGATTGTCAATTGTCAAAATTATCAATTGTATACCATTACCTGATATGCACATACCACGTGACATGAGTTAACCAACCACATTGCTTACAATTTTTGAACCCATCTATCAATGTTTTATATCAGAGTCTTCGAAGAAATTTGTGAAATAAAATTATCCATTGTCTTAGGCTTGTGTGCACGTATGTGTGTGTGTGTGTGTGTGTGTGTATGTATGTATATGTATGAATGTGTGTGTATGTGCGTGTGTGTGTGTGTGGATGCATCCAATTGACTTCAACCATGGACCTGTGTATGAAATCACATCTACAACTGAGGACACCGTGAATGAACTGTGGACGTCCACACTCTTGCATATACATGATATATATACCTCGATATATTCTTCTCCATAAGCACATTTAATATCTCATTTATATTCTCATTTTCTATTCTGTAATCACAAAACACCTGCCGCGGGGCAAGGATTTATGATCATTAAGGTTTTTTTTTTTTGCAATCTTCAAAAGGGAACAAGATTATTTTGAAGGGGAAAATACATTTATATTCTCTCTCTCTTTCCCTCCCCCTCTCTCTCTCTCTCTCTCTCTTTGTGCGCGTGTGTGTCTCTCTCTCCTCAGTTCTCTCAATTTCTGTCAGTCTCCTATATAATAACTATTCCGTACATTTATGCATTACTTTTGTATATATATCCATATATTCGTTCATTTATATAGTCATTAAGTTATTCATTCATTTGTCTATATATTCAAACTTATATTTGTTCGCATATATTCTTACATCAATGCCCTGATAAAAAAAAGATATAAGGGAATATTAAGCATCAAACAACTACGACAAACAAAAATACCAATAAATATGAAATAAATATTCGGAGAATATTCGACAATAATTTACAACCCTTTACGAAATCATGATGTTAATATAATAAACAAAAGGAATTTAATTCAAATTAAAGCTAATAAAACCGTAGATTGTTTTGAAATATGTACTCAAATAATAGCTGAAAAATAAAGCAATGAAAACAATGCTAATATTCTTTTTGTATTGCAAGAGAGGGAGAGAGAAAGAGATGATTATACTTTATTTAGAATATACAAGGGGAAACCAATCAATTTGGATACCATAAGATTATATGTATTCCCTATAATTAATTGCTCTTAAACGAACCTCTATAAACAGCTTTTGGAAAGTATTCATAAAACAGAGATCCCAATTTAAGCTGGAAAATCTGGTAAAAAAGGTTTCACCTTTTTCGGTCAGGCAAAAGTCAGGGAATTTTGAAAATAAAATCGTGAAAATCAGGAATATTGATATTTGGTATAAACTGAGGGTGCATTAAATAGATTGAAATGACAAAATTATTTTGGCAACGTCATCATGACATCTTGGAAATTCATCATGGAATATTGTTCTCCTTAAATCGTATGAACAATGTAAATTCATCTATCAATGGGCAAAGAGAATGGAATATTCATGTCATACAATGATTTGCCACCCATCATTTCTATCTTACGAAAGTGAGAGATTCCAGATCTCTCCTTTTTTTTCTTTCTTGTCCTAGCATTGTTTTTTTTACGCGACTTATCGATCATAATACAGTTACCCCCTTCAAAAAGCCTAGGGCAAATATCCATGACTGATTACAAGCTGAACGAAACCTTTCCCAAGAATCGCAGCTCAGAAATCACTCCTCATGATCTTTTTCTTATCAACATGCATAAAATAATCATATGAGAGTGAATATTTCATAGTGCACACGAAATCATACCTAAAGGTCGACTCACACGTTTGCGCTTTTAGCCTGCGACAGCCCAGCGCTATTGAAGATAAAAACTTTCCCTGGACGCTGGTCATACGGAGGAGTGAAGGTCGACTTACGCTCCTTGAGCGCAAGCCGAACGTCAGTCTTTCGTCTGACCAGCATGTGCTCTGCGCTTGGGGAGCGTTTTTTAATTGTCAAAAACGCTTGGCCGACAGACGCTAAAAACGCAGAAGTATGAGTCGGTCATAAAGAGGACTGCGAGAGGGTCGCGAGATGTATGACTTTGAAATGCACAATCTCGTTCTTTTAAGTTCCTCGGTCGCATCTGTGGTGAAAGTAGTTTCTGAGCATGCGCAGGAGTATTGAGAAGTTAATCGAGCAGACGACCAATGCGTATAGGGCGGATTTTTTTCGCATTTTGGTTTCGCGCGCTTCCTCATTAACCGAGAGGGGGACACCGAGCGAATCCTTTACTCGGGAGCGATGATGATTGCATCCCAGTTTTCTCCGCTCATTCGCTCGTTCGCCTGTTCTTTGCCAAAGAATGACAGCAGAGCGATCCGTATTTTTCTGAACCACTTCTTCGAATATTCCGAGCAGATAATGACTGTTAAATGGAATAATCAGCCGTTTTATTCACCCTAAACCAGAAATGTGTTATAGTGTTGGCGTTATCCGAGGATATTGAATCGTTCAACTATTGCTAAGCGGGACAATTTAATATATTTTTGATTATCTTGCCGACGTTGGGAACATTACGTGTTCATAGTCATTTACTTATGCAAGATAATATTTCTTATTCATTTTTCCCCGTGCTTTAATTGAAATATAACAAACAAAGCAGTCAGTGTACGAGATACAGTAACGAATTCCTTATCGTGCCGTTTTGTATACTTTTCGAATCGAAATGGAATATTTCATCACGCTGTTGTTTTGGTGGATGATTCTGATGTTGCGGAGGAGCCCGGTGGTCGTGGCAAACGGTCACGAGAAGACGATCTCGTGCCCCATCCAAATCGACGGGGTGGTCGCCCCGGTGAATGACGGCAGTAAAACAGATCTGGAGATATTGGGCCTTTTCCCGCTTGAGCTCGCGGGGAATATGTTTCATATCGGGTTCTCCACCTATATGTCTGCTTGCCTGGCGGTGCAGCATGTTAATCGGGATCGGAACATTCTACGGGATTATCATCTTAAACTGGTTCCTAAGGATACCATGGTAAGTTCATTTATTTTCTTATCGTCGCTTCCTCTAAACAGTGAGAAATATTTAAACATGAGCTCATACTATAATCACTTCTTTAAGTTTTGCATGTATTTGTAACTCTTTACTTCATACACAAGCATTTTTATACAAGAATTGCATTTTCAATCAAGTAATCTCCACTTTCAATCCATTAACTTTCGAATAGTAATTTGTGATATTATGCTATCAAGACAAAATCAATATCTTAATAATTTGGTTACTTGTACATTATAAAAACACTTATTAGAAGAGAATCTTCAAATGAGACGACAATAAAGTACATTATGATTTATGCTCCAAGATTTTGTAGCAATCCATTTAAAATTGTATATGGCTTTAATAGGCAGATTTGTATCACGTGGAATAAAGGCAGTGTACCCTTGTAATGTTTCAGCATTTATTGAGTATAACTGTTGTTTATTTACGTCGACACAGTCCTATGAATGCCCCGAAAGACATTTAATGTGTGTTCTTTTTTTGTAGTGGTGAAACTGTCTTTACCCCTTTTTCACTACCTGGCACTACGTCACTCTTGCATAAGGATTATTAAACCGCTTATTTATATGAAACCTAAACTTAGGATAACATAAGTAAACGTTTGTCAATATAAATCTGGTAGCATTTTGCATAAATGTCGACTTACACCTTTGCGTTTTTGGCCTGCGTCGGCCCAGTGTTTGTTATTTCCATATGAAACACGTTCCCTGGATGCACAAAGACGCAGGTCATACGGTGTATTGACGATTGGCGTAGGTTCTTTTAGCGCAAGCCGAACGCCAGTCCACCGTTTGATCAGCGTAAACTGTGCGCTGGGGGAGCGTTTCTAATTTTTCAAAAACGCTGGGCCGGCGTAGGCTGAGAACACAAATATATGAGTCGGAATTAATATGCGAAATATGATTTGGAGAGACAGAGCGCGAGTGACTGTTGCTCCATATTGTCATTTTTATTAAACTAGTGCACGTCGAAGCATTTATTTGTAACTAAAAACGTTCTTGCTCTTTTGTATCGAAATTTCTAGAGCGCATTCTATAACTTAATTTTGTTGATGTGTTGACCTAATATTATCGGATAGTCAAAGGGTAGGCTGGTTTTGCAACGTTTCCAGAAATTCATAATCCACTCGTGCTATTTGTGAGTTGTAATAGACATATCTATCTCAGGAGAGCTACAACATTGTTTGTGTATAATTTAAGCAAATATTTACTCGTTTAATGTGATTTCGAAAAGTGCGATCTTTCTTACGAACGGGATAAGTCTAAATATTGATAGTCCAATGCTTAAAATATAAAACGATTGTTAAACGGACTAGTGTAAATATAAGTCAGAGTGTAGTATTGGAAAATCATTTTCATGAAGGTAAATTTGACACGATTATTATGGCAGCGATCGCATGTCTAAAAATAAATGATGCTCAACGGAAATAATAGTCTATTGAGTGAATGAGAGAATAAATATCTTTGGTTCGCCAGGGGCTTGTGACATAAGATATACGATTGATTCTGCAATTAGTCTTTGATACACATTCTGCGATACACCTACGATGAATATTCATCGCAGTCTTTAATTTGATATTTTGTCTTACATACCTCACAGTAAGTTCTTGATAGACACATTGACCACATTCAACACGATATAAACTATTCCGAACAAATTAAGTCGAACGCAAATTCAATGATCCTTTGTAATGCTATTCAAATCGGAACCGGCTTGTCATTGTTGTGCCCGCACATTTGAATACACGACATACGGATCTATTGTCTGCGTTCGACTTAATTTTTTCGGAATTAGTCTATATCGTGTTATTCGCCTATTATTCTGAGACAAATTTGACCCAGGCTACTTTAAAGTTCCAACGCTTGATCAACACAATAAATTTACGTTCATTTAATGCAAACTCGAGTACTTAAAGAGTTCTATATATTGAAAAAATATCGTTTTTTATTAAACTCGATGGTACTTTCTATTGCAATTGAATGAGGAATTTAAAATAACGATATGACTGGATTAAATGGCATTATTTTATTTTCCGAAAATGAGTAAAGTCGTCTTGAAAACATTATGATTATTAATATTATTAATATTCTTATTATTGTTTTATAGAATAGTATAGTATAGTTTATTCAAAACCTATCAAACATTATGCATCTCTTTTACTGCCTTCATAGAAACCTGCGTTGAAAGTGCAAAATATCATATTTTATATCCATCATATCATCCATGCTTTTACGAAGTAACGGTAGCCAATTGGACATTTTGTATGAAGGCAAAGAGGTCCCGACATAGCAACATAATGTTAAAGGCTATCATATTTAAATACGCATTAATTGTACAGAAGAACATATTTCAATGAATTGAACCCACACAGGGATTTTTTTTGCGGAATATTGCAATTTGACCATCTCTTGAAATCAATGGCGAAAATGGTGATATGAAAATGTGCATATTGTGTATAAAACCTGATAAAAACACCCTAAAGGCGCTTGTCTTTGCCTGTCTTCTAGAAGGTACCAATGCTCGTCAGTTGGCTGGTTCTCACTGCTTTGTAATGCAGATGAAACACAATAAAATCGTAATCTCATTTTTATGCTGCCCGGTAACCAAGACAACGAATGTACCCACCCGTGCACATTCTTTTAACTACCATTTGCCTATTAAGGCCTACTCACACCTTTTCGTTTTTAGCCTGCGTCAGCCCAGCGGTTTTTGAAAATCAAGAACGCTCCCTGGATGCACAAAGACGCAAGTGGACTGATATTCGGCGCAAGTTCCTTGAGCGCAAGTTGAACGTCAGTCCACCGTCTGATCAGCGTATACTGAGCGCTCGGGGAGCGTTTTAAATTTTTAAAACTCTGGGCAGTCGCAGGCTAAAAACCTCAAAAGTGTGAGTCGGCCTATACGGTGTAATGGCTTGTAGTCAAGCTCTTTATGAGTCAAATGTGCTTAAACACATGTTCATTCATTACGTCTATTTGTATTTTTGTACCAGAAAATAGTGAAATTCTGCAAGGTTTATGACCCCCTCCCTCCACACATCAATAAAACAAAAAATATGATTATTATTGTTTCAAACAATGCGGCCTGTATTGCACCAGCAAATGGTATATATTACATGCAATAAAAGAATGTCAAACTGATAGTAATATCAATTAATGCAGCTTTGTTTTGCATGTTTCTATTAACAATATCTGGCTGAATAGGATTCTTTTTTTCATTTACATAAATACAGAATTGAGTAACTGTGTGAACAATCAGTTCTATACTAATATCAAACGAATAAATTATTCGATCGCTCAAATCCGCCAATATTACACACGCACACTACGTATTCTACGCAAAATCAAACGCTTACTTGAAATGAAAGGGTTTTTTAGAAATAGTTTGATATTAAGAAAACCTATAATCATTCCTAATACAATTCCATGTTAATCAATATCAATAAATAATAATAATAATAATAATAATAGATGCAATTTATATAGCGCACGTATCCACTCTGCTGAGTGCTCAAGGCGCTTTACATTATTATTACCCTGGCTTTAGCCCGGCAGACATTCACGGCGCACTTGGCATTTCAAAGAATAAATATTCCTGCCAGGTACCCATTCACCTCACCTTGGTTGAGTGCAGCACAATGTGGATGAATTTCTTGCTGAAGGAAATTGACGCCATGGGTAGGATTCGAAATGGCGTCTTTTGTACGGAATCATACGTTCTTATTCGACACACAAAAATAGAATAAATCATTTCTTAATATTAATATTAGTTTCAGCTCCCGAAATACCTATACTTGTTTACTACACCCGATTAAGATTAATTCTGATATACCAAATCAGACATTTATGGATTTTTTTACAACTTTTACACCACATTCAATGTTTTAGATGCATTCAACCCCGCAAGTGCATTGTACTTTATTCCACATTGAAATGGTCAGAGAGGCATATTATTTCAGTTCTGTCTCCCGCGTTCATTTTGGGGCAGAACGGCCCAGAACCTAATACGCTTTTGAAGAAATGAGGTGCAAAATTAGATGCCTAAATTTATAAAACGATGAAACCCAATATATGCAAGCCATTGCGACCTAAAAACTCAAGGTTTTGAGGGAGATTTTAAAGTGTTTGAGGCAGATAGTGAATCGCTTCTGTGAAATAATAGAATGAGTAAGTAATAGTTTGATTTATTTCATTCAAGAGCAAAATTGATGGTGGTCATAATATCAAGATATATTTTTTTTCTGATATAGATGATTAATAACTAATTCAAATTGTAATAAGGCAGTATGATTATTTGAAATGTTTAAAGCAATAATCATAATTTGATGAATACCACGATAAATTGAATCTATATTATCAGTAAAAAGTTGGTATCATTTTTAATCAAACCGTTGAGATTATTTTTATCTCTAAATGAGACGATGCTATATTCAATATAAGTCCCACTGACTTTGTTTTCAGAGCCGAAATAGCAAGCTTTTAGAAACTTCGACAGTCCTACGGAAACTCATACGTGCAACGCAAAGGCGAGTTTGTACAAGTCGCCTTATCGCCTTCTCATGCAAAGCAGGGTGCTAAGATGAGCGCCCACAAGATGCCTTCTCGCATTCTCTTCTTGTACAGGTCGCCTTATCGCCTTCTCATGCAAAGCAGGGTGCTTAGATGAGCTCCCACTAGATGCCTTCTCGCATTCTCTTCTTGTACAGGTCGCCTTCTCACCTTTCCGATCAAAACCAGTCGCCTTTGCAGGTTGAATAACTCGCCTTCGCTTTACGTATTAACTTCCGTATGACTGTCATAGTTTCTGAAACATTAAGGTTTCGGCGATAAGTGTAGACATGCTTAATGTCCTCATACCAAAGCACTTTATAAAAACAATGCCGCTATTATCGATTCCCAGTGTTTAACGGGAAAACCCCCTTTCATAACGCTCCGTGCCTTGAAGTACAGATACCTCTTAATCTCATGTAAATTTCATAGGTGCATTAGATGATATCTAAACTTAATAAGAAGATTTTTTTAGAGATCGCGAATAAAAGCGGCTTGTGAATAGAGGCTTTCGGTCTGCTGCAGTGGATTAAAATACTGAGAAAGTTCTAAGCGTGTCATCATAATCTGTTGGCTTGAAAAAAAGGGGATTCTACCTTATGGCAGTCACACCAACAGACTGATCCCTCCATGCTCTCAAATTGCTTCATTGTCTTGCTGTCTCATACCCGTTGATGATGTATGGAAATGAGTTTTGTGTGTTTAGTAACAGAAAACTAGGCAAACTAATAATTACATTTGTTGACTTAAAGGCGATTATGAGATTTTACTCATAATGGCTTCAATTTACTCAGGTCGGTACAAATTAACAGAAATTGTTTGTTTTAACCCGTTTCATAAAGCTGTGTGTTGATCCCTTCTGGCATTTAACCCATCGACTACTGAAGTCTGTAACTTCCATAAACTTTATGCAGGGTTTACACGGTACCAGTATAGTCAATGTGTTAATGAAAACCCCTGGCGCTGAATTGCACCAAATAAAGGATCACTAGTCGTTCGTACAATCGTGCGGAGATCGGCGCGCTGCTTTATGAAACATAGTAGGTGCGTCAAGTATGCAATCCATTTTTAAGAGTGTAAACTTGCTATTTATTAAAAAAAACCAAAACTTAATAATCAATCATTGATATCAAGATTTCATTGGCGTTACATGATCTCTTGAGGGATAAAGATTTTAAGACATGATTTCGTGGAAGCTGTTCTTTTGACTTTTGATCTGGGATGGATTGGTGTTCGTCTGTATAAACAAAATTCGAAGGGGTGCCCGTCTGATTAAAAAAAACCTGATCAAATTCCTTGGACAAGAGTTAAGCAAACTAAAGTAGATGTTTATTTCTTTGGATCGCACTTCAAATTTGTCTAATTTGTCTAACTTACGAGAGAGTTATTTGTTATTTCTGTATTGTCTGTGATTTTGCTTGTGTCTTTTGAAATTTGTGCGCCGGTGTATGCGATTTTGCGTCCAAGCTTATCATTTCGTGAGTGAGCTTATCATTTTGTGAGTGAAAATATCATTTGGTGAGTTAACTTATCATTTTGTGATTTAGCTCATCATTTTGTGCACGAGCTTATCATTTTGTGAGTCAGCTTATAATTTTGTGTGTGAGCGTGTCATTTGTATGTGACCTTATCATTTTCAGCGCAGTAGAATATTTCCATAGAGTGACTGCGATACATAAATTATCTTATTATTTATTATTTTGTGCGCGAGCTTTTCATTTTTAGTGCGAGCTTATCATTTGTGAGTGAGCGTATCATTTGTGCGTGTGTGCGGTTTGCAAGTGTGCATATTACGTATTCGTTTGTGTGTGTGGGTTGGGGAGGGGTAAGGCGTGACAGAAAATAGAAAGAATGTTAGAAAGACATTCGATTGATCGGCCTAGATACTTGACGGGCCAGGGGAGACCCGTTTCTGCATTTTCATTGATTCTAAACTATTCAAACTCACGCGGAATCATTCAAAAGCCGAAATACTTAGCTCCCATTGAAAGACGAGCCACTGCTATTCTCTACGCGAATGTTAAACATCTTTGAAGGATATGTTGTAAATCTGAGAGGAGAAGATGTACATACGGATTCATTTGTGTGTGTGTGTGTGTATGTATGTGTGTGTATGTGTGTGTGTATGTGTGTGTGTATATGTATGTGCTAAAGCGACGGGGGATAAGGTATATAGGGAGAGAGAGAGCGGAGAGGCAAAGAAGAGACGATGTAGGTCGAAATACTCTAACGAGATAGAGGAAGCAAAATACATAAACACACACACACACACACACACACACAGGGTAGAGACAGATAGATGAATAGATAGGAAGAGAGAGAGAGAGAGAGAGAAAGAGAGGGGGTGGCTAAGGGGTTAGGTGTATTTTTAGCCATATATGAACAAAGATATGAAAACTCACTAAAAGCCAGTAGAAATTTGACAGATTGTTATAAGGAAACGGAAGCATCATCAGAAAGACAAATATAACATATGCCAAATCTATTTACTCTTCACAGAATCAATACATACAAATCATTTCTTCTGCCCCACTCAACCACACATCGGCAATACAAGTAAGATATACTCTGCCTACTCCCAAAAGATTTATCGAGGAAAACATTTCAGAATTCCGTGCTCTCAGTTGAACCCTAAAGCCTGAAAGACGAAGATTTGCTAAACAGACAACCAAAATGTTTTTTTGAGGGATGCATCTCGCTCTATCTTGATGTAATTTAGTAATTTAATAAGAACGATTGAGACACGCAATTCAATCCACGCCCTGACCTTGGGATATCTTTAAAGGCCGACTTACACTTTTGCGTTTTTAGCCTGCGTTAGCCCAGCGATTTCAGAAATTAAAAAAGAACGCTCCCTGGACTGTGCACAACAAACGCAGATCAGCCGGTAGACTGACGTTTGGCTTGCGCTCAAGTAGCGAACGTCTACCGTCAGTCCTCCATATGACCTGCGCCCGAGGGGCGTTTTTATTTAAAAAAAACGCTGGGCCGAAGCAGGCTAAAAGCGCAAAAGTGTAAGTCGGCCGTGAGGAAATGTCGCGCCAAATTACCAAGATCCTTGTTCATTTATTGAGAAAGGGAGACGGGGAAAAAGTTTGCCGAGTGGGAGACTTAAAAAGGAGGGCGCAAAGAACCTATCAAACAATTACCTGAAACTTCAAAGTCGCATGGAGGATGGTATCATTAGAGCAGCGAGCAAACAGATCTACTTCGATTTAATGTTTCTCAAAAGTTTAAAGACATTCATAAACGAGTAGATAAAGAACAAAATATCTATAATGCAACCAACAAATGATTTGTATATGTTCTGGAATAAAGGGAAGAATGATATTTCCAAATATTGTTATGTAACATTGCGAGGTGTGTGTAATGCGCGGTTGGTAAAATGGCAAGCAGGATGGCATTACGACCTGAAATAAAGAGATACAGCCCCGGTCACATAGGACCCCGGAAGCAACACGATTTACCCCGACTCGTTGTTCCGAGGCAGTTAACTGTGAATTAACAAAGAGTCGGGGTGAATCGTGTTGCTTCCGGGGTCCTATGTGACCGGGGCTTAAACGACAAACATGACAAAGTACACTCACGTCAGGCAAAGTAATATTCATGTTTGATAACAACTTGGAAGTCAGCAGTTTAGAATGTCCAGAGTTGTGTAATAATTGAAACACGTCCACACGTTACGGTACATTAGTTCATATACGTAGACAGAAGTGATGGGGAATTTAAAGGGTCATGGACTACCGCCCCCCCC
>BQKZ01001605.1:43582-61989 GCA_036244855.1 Temnopleurus reevesii
TCATAGGCTGTACCGGGTGGGACTCGAACCCACGACCTCTGGATTGCTAGACCAGTGTCATAACCACTAGACCACCGGAGCGCCCTAGCGATAAGGTTCTATGTGAATCCAATGTGTTTGAAATATTGTTATTAATTCCGCTGGGTGACGTAATGATAGATATTATTTTATAGACGTTTATCCACTATTTGCTGCACTCAACCCAGGTGAGGTGAATCGGCACCGGCTGGAATTTATTGTAGACGCGCCTAATTGGCAGCTATGTTATGGCCGAGTAACAATGTTAAATAATTTGTCTCTCACCTCTGCATAGGTGATTAGAGAGATGGCGTATTTAAATACTATATACTTCGTGTTTTCACAAAGTGACGGGAGCCAGAAGGTACTGTTACACGAGATGAGTTACAAATCCATTGAAACGTGTCCTTCGATAGAATTAACACATTGTTTCTATAGGATGCCCGTTGAATTGGCGCTATGTCTGGATTTACTTGTCCTCATGAAACAATACTCTTTGGCTACCATCACTTCGTAAAAGCAGGGACAATATTATTATTATTATTATCACGTCGTATGCAATTGTAATGCACCTGCCTCTAAACACACGCAAAGGTGGGTCAAATATCCTTCCTTGACCTAAATCTCCAACGTTCTAGGACAAGGTTTTATTTGTCTTTGTTGAGAGAAAGTACACCCCAATGCCAAACTCATTGTCATTCCGACTGGGGTTTGACTCTAATGGACCGGGCATACGCCATACCCCTCGGCATATAGATCGAGAGGTCTTATTACCCCTATTTCAATCCTAATTTCAGCTTCCCCTCCTCCTCCAATGCGCCCTTCATCAAGCCAAATACATGTAACATGTGGACATTCAGCTCAATTTTCCTTTTGATGCAATACTATTCACCGCACATGATTCTACTTGCATTTTACGAGAATGTGGATTGCCTTTCTTATGCTAGGTTTTTCTGTTTTATTTTCCACTCTCTTACTTTCTTTTTTTTTGTGCGCGTCTTGAGCACTAATTCTTGGTGGATTTTGCGCCTTGTAAGTCACATGCATTATTATCATTATTATTATTACTATGATTTTAGATAAAAGCGACTATACCGAGGCATGTAACTAGTCACAAAAGCACGGTTTTTCTTATTTCGCTTTTGATTTGCTGATGACAAGTTTCAGAAATGGATTCTTAATCTATAGCCACCAAACTTAGAATTACAAAAATCGAAACCAGACGAGCTTGATGTATGAAATGAGTTATTTCATTACAACCCGGTCGTTTTCATATGAAAATGGTAACCTCAGAAACACTGTGATAGATTCAAAAGGGAATTTGGAAAATCGGATAAAAAATGATAAAAAACACGAATGGATGAATGTCCATGTAGTACTAGTCTTTGTACAGCGTTAAAGCGTTTGCGTGATTCACATATGATTCTAAAAGCCGGTCGCAGGTTACTGCAGCTTTCTCGGGCTGATCAATGACTAAAGTATACATCGTATGGGAAACAGTGCTGCATACAAATTGCGTGTCAGTTGAGCGTAGAAAGTTGTCTCAATATGTGAAAAGTAACGTAGAGATATGACGACGTTTCGACTTCTACATGCTGTCTTTGTCAGGCGATGAAACACCGGTGATAGGCTGCTGGGCGCAATTGTTTAACTTCAGGGAACTGTACAAAATGACAACTATAACTTGGGACACCCTGTAAACGCAGAAAAGCGAAGGGAAGACGATTGACCAA
Source organism: Temnopleurus reevesii (assembly GCA_036244855.1). Taxonomy (NCBI): domain Eukaryota; kingdom Metazoa; phylum Echinodermata; class Echinoidea; order Temnopleuroida; family Temnopleuridae; genus Temnopleurus; species Temnopleurus reevesii. The sequence continues at coordinate 45,334 of BQKZ01001605.1, forward strand.
CGTTGGAAGCATTCGTCTGGTGCTCGACCTACGCACGCGCCAGAGTCAGCTAAGCGTCTTTCTTCCGCGTTTTGGAAGACGGTGACTGTGAACACAAAGTAATAATTGATCCTTTAAGCAGGTAGCCATGTGCGTTTCTATGATATTCCGAAAATTTTCTTCAGGAAAGATCACTTTAACCCCCTTAGAAATTAGAAAAAGAAAATCAAAATTAATGCAGGGACGATTTGACTTGCAGAAAATTGATCAACCCATTATTGTTAACTCACATGAAATTTCCTCGTCAGACAGATTTTCAGAAAGCGCAAGACATCATAATTTAGCTAAGGACGGTGCATAAAATGATTTCAGAATGAACATTCGGTTGAGTAGTTTTGAATCATTTCGCCAACTTCACCCAAAACAGGGACGATGCATGTTATATACCTGAAATCAATTCACAACTCAAATGTTCAACGTGTAAGTGATTATTACTGGCCTGGTCCAATACTATGCGGTTAAGGTTGTTTAAATCGATGGATAATTAAAGAAAATATGGCTCTTCCATCGGAGGATTGTAAGTGATAGGGGATTGCACAAGCATATAGAAAAGGCGATAAATTGAAGGTCATTGAATGTATATATTTGGGAGCTTTTAGCATCGACCTATCCCTGCTTTTAAGGAAAGTGCCTTCACATCAGGCCGGGAATCAATTTACCCTTTAAGAATACCAAGGGAATATGGTGGAAAATGCTGGAGTTTTGATTGCGACGAGGCGGTTTAAGGCCCGGGCACACCAAACACGGCACGGCATCACTGATCACGGCACGGTATTTTCGCAATTTCTCCCCTGTGATTGGCCAATTGTGAAGCATCCGTTGCGAGGATAGAGCGCGCTGACCAATAGCAACCAAGATAGCGCGTAAATACCGTGCCGTGATGCCGTGCCGTGTTTGGTGTACCAGGGCCTTAACTCTGTATTCCCCTAATACCCCGCCCAGACGCTATCTCTTTTAGATGTGAAGTTATTCGGATTAAAGCTTTCTAGTATTCACTGCTTGCATAAAGCACTCGGGGTTTTACGTTTTTAACTTTATTAAAAGCATTTGAAATTAAGGCTTGTTCATATATTTTCCTTTTAATGGTGGCTATTTGTAAAGCGTACAGGTCCACCTTAATTGTTCATGGAGCTCTTAAACAATACAAAATCCCTTTATTATAGGCTTACTCCTGTTTTATCAATTTGATCATTACATTCCGCCCAATTCACGTTCGCATCAATCTGCCCATAATTTTATGTATTCTACGCAAAATCGTGTAGGCGAAATATTGAAAATAGTTGATAATAGTTGAAAATTAACTAGGAAGCCTATATCACTCTTATCATTAGCCAAACCTACCTCCTGAGCGGAGGGATCATCAAATAAATTCAGTTAATCCATTGATTACTGGAACCGGGCAGTCCACGTACAATTTCTGTAGGAATTTTAGAAATCGGATGTCAATGGGTTAACATGGTTAAAGCATGACATTTGTGTGATGTTCACATAACTGTGTATATGCGTCTTGAAAACACATATCTCGTTCTGTGCCTAAAAAAATGCCTTTTATGCATTTTCACTGTAATCACTCAATGTTCGCACGGAGGTGTACTATACGATTAGTCGGGCGCATAGAACATTGATAGAGATAGTATATTTCTCTACAAGACATAGTATTTAAATCATAGTTGTGTTGAAGTGTTATGATATATGTACTATTATTTCAAGGCTCATAAATCAGTGTGTGTGTTGATGCAGATACATAACTAGCGCTATTGAAATGTTCAACTCCTATGCCGAGCTATGCAAAGAGGTTGGGGATGGTGATTAAGGCACCCTCCTAAAATTATTCAAATTGACAGATTTAATGAATAAAAATAACAGTAATAATTGATGCAATTTATGTAACACACGTACCCACTTTGCAAAATGCTCAAGGCGCTTGCGGGACTATAATTACCCTAAATTTAGCCAGGTGCACACCAGCGCACATGGCATTTCAAGGGATTAATATTCCGGCCATGTACCCATTCACCCCACCTGGATTGAGTGACCTCGATGTGGACGAATTTCTTGCTGGAGGAAATCAACGCCATGGACGGGATTCTAACCTACTACCCTCTGGTTGAAAGGCGAGAGTCGGACCACAATAACGTATTGACTCCTTTGCGTAATTCTGATTGAAAAATTAAGGAGTCTGGTTACAAGTTGCGAGATTTATGATTGATTTAACTCCAATCTCGCTACTTTAAATTCATTTTTTTAAATTCATCTAAGTTATTAAATTGACTTTGAATAGGAAAAAAAAAGAAAATTACCCCTTTCAGAGAAAAAAAAAAGTATGATGGTTTCGAATACAGGGCCTCGTTACATAAAGCTTTTCAATCGATCGTACGATTGTATGATATCAATCGTAAGTTAATGAAAAATAATGTACTATGGATTTGCAATTGACAGATCGCTTTGATGTTACAGGCCCCAAGACTCTCTATAGGAATTGAATTACAGACGCGCCCCAAGAACAGAGTGCAAGATATAAATCCTAAATTATTTTTACCCATGAGGCTAATTGGCTGATGCAAAACAAATTGTTTACAAATGCATGCTTGCCCGAGCAGAGAGTTTGGATGCCAGTTAAGGCCCGGGCACACCAAACACGGCACGGCATCACGGCACGGTATTTACGCGATGTCTCCCCTGTGATTGGTCAATTGTTTAATATCCTGTGCGCAGAGGAGTGCGTTTGCCAATAACAACCAAGATACTGCGTAAATACCGTACCGTGATGCCGTGCCGTGTTTGGTGTGCTCGGGCCAGTTAGAGTGATTCATGAGACAAGGTGTTTTTGCTTGTGATGATGTTTGCTTAACACCGGCGCGCCAACCGTGACAGGCCCATCAGTCGTTCAGCCCGCCCACTGGTCACCATATGGCGCCTCCACACATGGTATTTGTTTGGTAACGTGCGTGACATAGATAACGCCGACCGTGACAAGCCCATCAGTCGTTCAGCCCGCCCACTGGCCGCCATATGGCGCCTCCACATATGGTCTTTGTTTGGTAACATGCGTGACAAAAATAACAACGAACATTAATTTAAATCGGCTGTATTTCTCTCAGTAACAGGCCGCTCCGCAATATATTGGGGAAAACATTACGGAGTGTAATTTACTGTAATTTTGCAATCAAATTTTAATCGAACAATTGATACTTTTGTGTAGCCTGACACATACTTGACAGACGTGAATGATTTTTGAATGGGAGATCATTAGATATGTTGCATTATTATATACACACAAGGGTGCAACATTGCACCTTTGGATGTTAAGTAATTAGATCTAAAGGTAAACTCACAACTTTACGAGTTCATCCTGCGTCGGCCCAGCGCTTTCTAAAATTGAAAATGCTCTCTGAGCGCACAATATACGTGATGATCTGACGTAAGCTTTGTGCTAAAGAAGTGCCACAGATATCATTTCACCGTATGACCTGCGTATTTCAGCGACCATGGAGCGCTTGTAATAATCATAATAATAATAATAAAAAAACGCTTGGTCGACGCAGGCTAAAAGGCAAAGGTACGACTTGGCCTTAAAACATTGCTTTAAGAGAAAGGCTAAACGTATCCAATGCCCTAATTCATTTTTCATGGGCCTCATCGATCAAACCCGACGCGAGGAAAAGCCTTTCATTCCGTCTAATTATATATCTTTGCGCTTTGATATTGAATAACAACCACATAAATCGCGTATACTTGAAAGGAAGCACCTTCGCATGAGCTGTTAAACCGCGCACTTTGGATGGAATAGATTTTGAAGTGCCTTGTTTATGCCCCGAAATGAAGTTAGATAAAACGAAATGAACGCAGTGGTGAAAAGCATCCAAAAAGCTACGTAAATCTAGAGCATATTTTGATTTATGCAGTGCGGTATTTTTATCCGATGGAGAGGCTCGCATCATTTTGTACATTCTTGGGGTTTTACTATTATTACAGGCACAATTCACAGTAGAAAAAGAAATGATGGTTGAATTAATTATCTATAACAACATTTCTGTGAGAGAGAGTTCCCTATACATTTTGCCAAAGAGTCGATGAGCATTAGCTACCATCTTTTAAGGGGGGTGGGTAGGTTCAAATAACCTTTTTTTTTTTGCAGTTTCATTGCAGGTAGCCCCAATGAATGCAGTTGCTCTCTGTTGCATATGCAACTAAAAAATTTGAATACTTTACCACTGTTTATTTGGTGATCAATAGTTATATAATGTGTTTTTTTAAGGATCTCCATCGTTGTAATATGTCTATGTAGATACAAATCGCAATGTTACAACGTTGCGCCTAGGGGGACTTGACCTGATAATGCTGCGTGATGTGGCTCATGCATAGTCTACATAATTTGCTGTGTGGTGACGCTAAATAATGATAACGATAATGATTTTTTATGATTACAAATGATGATCTAAATGAATGACGACCTGAATCTTGTTCAGAACTTTTCAGACATATCAACAAATAATGCATGGAATTGAAATTGCAAGTGTTCATTTTCAACCAAAATGTTTGAATAAATGATTAGCACTCGATCCACTATACGATGGTTGCTAAGAAACAAACATCAAGTTGTATGTACTCAATGCTGACAAATGATGTCAAACTTGTTTTTCCATATACCCTTTGAAGACACCATAGGGAATAGTTTCTACTACTGTTACTATTGCCAAAACGGAGAAAAACACAACTGAGTGTGCTTCACATTTTCCTTTTCCGTCGTGGAAAATAAGAGATGCTTTTCCAATTAGCCTACTCTCGCGAATTAATTATATTAGTTATCTCGCCCTATTCCTCAGGCTCTCCACCCCTATCAATGCTACACAGAGAGTGCAGGCTGGGGCAAAATGTCGTAGGACCTTTGTTCTAATGGCCTGTGGCAGTAATTGAAGATTTCTATTCGTGTACGGGGTTTCTTGATTTGTATTTTATTGCTTTATGTATTCATTACCGGTGACATTTTAACTTTTGCTCTCGAGTGTAAGTTAGTGGCATACATGTATATATCTATAAAATATGCACGTAATCGTAAACATACTGCAACAATTTCCTACATGAAATGGCAAAGAATATTGTTATATGAGGTGTACCACACGAACACTCAGTTTAAAGACCATTGTTTTTGGACAGATGCGAAGAAGTTCTTGTTTTAATTTTAATCAGTTAATGGCTTATGCTTACATTGCATATTCACAATAACAGAAACAAAATATCTATTGAAACATATTAACGAATGGTATTGATATACCGTGTAAGAATTTGACAGCTTTATTGTAGCTACTCAACCTTTATTATCTTTTAATCTTTCCGCATCCCAATTTCCATACTTCATTACTTTTTTCTATCATCACAATCGCCGTCGTCGTCATCATCATCATCAACCTCATCATCGTGTTGTTGTTGTTGTTGTTGTTGTTGTGGTTGCTGTTGCTATTGTTATTGTTGTTGTTGTTCTTTTTCTTTTTCATCTTCCTCTTCTTCTTCGTTCTTCTTTTTCCACTTGTTCTCATGCTTCTTTCCCCTATATCTCCATCTTTTAATGTCCTCATCATATCTTAACCTTCACTATTCAATTTAATGTCATTGTCATCATAACCCTTGTATCTATATATATATCCTTGTATCTATATTACAACTCTGCTTCTATATATATTTTATGTTCTAGGGGTTTCCCTCCTTAATTTTGTTCTTGTCTCATTTGCTTGTTCTAAATTAGTTATTCAACTGCTAATCATTACCATTAAACCATTTATATAGTTTTGAACCATTCGCGATATAGTCACATTGCTGCAATCACCATACCTATTATCGGACATATTTATCGTTGCATAATCATTAAGACCGGCTCACATCTTTGAGTTTTAGTCTGCGTCGGGCCAGCATTTTTTTTTAAATTAAAAACGCTCCCCGAGCGCACAGTAAACGCATTTCAGACGATGTACTAACGTACGGCTTGGGCTGGTGGAGAGTACGCCGAACGTCAGTCCACCGTATGACATGTGTCTTTGTGCGTTCAGGGAGCGTTTTTAATAAAAAAAAAACGCTTGGCCACTGCAGGCCAAAAAACAAAGGTGTTAATCGGTCTTTTCGTGAGCGGAAATTGTTTATATGCAAAATTATTCCGTGTACTGTGAAATGAAAGAGCGAATAATTTGCGACTATTTCATTACCTGTTTTTGTCACGGCCGAGGTCGGGACATCAGCTGGGGCCTACAATTAACACTGATGAGGCTTATTGTGATGTTAGGAATGGGCAGATAGGTTTGTTAATTGGATGTCGTCTTAGCATCACTTGGGAAGGTGATTCAAGGGAGTATTGATGACAAATAGTTATTTTAAAATATTCAATGTTTTTTATTACAAAATGGAGAATGCCAGATTTCCAAATCACTGTGATTTCATGAGGATTTGATTAGGAATAATAATACACTGATAGATTAACAAAAAACTTAACGGGTTGCGTCTTACTTTTGCGTGGGTATGTGTACATGGTGTATGTGTTTATCTCAACTTCATTCTTTTAGTTGTATATCAGAGCCTTTGCCTTATGTTGAATAAAATGAAATAAATTACTTGTTGAAATAAATTAGATTCGCTCATGGACACCTTCAAAATTTATCATTGGCTTATTCCTCTACATCAAATCAATAGACACAAGTTTCCCCGTCACTGGGAAACATACACTGCAAACACGCTGGTGTTAAATATAACACCAACCGGAATCTATATATGACAACACCACACAAGGTGTTATAAAATAACACCAGTTTGGAATCCATTTGATATATTTCAATACCAACTGGTGCTGTTTTAGGCCTTGAACAACATCAGTCGGTGTTTAAATACATTGATTTGATTCCGAACTGGTAATATTCTTACACCTTTCTGTTGTTGTACGATATAGATTCCGGTTGGTGTTGAATTTAACACCAACGTTTTTACAGTGTACTATCCCGGCTTCTATGTGACACAATATTATTGATGCTTTGGCATGACATTTCTGTCTTCGCTGCTTGCATCAGCTTGTCTAATTTTGCAGTCATTTTTTACGTTTGTTAAAAACCTATTAGAATATAATAACAAGAAAATTGAACAGTATGGGATATGCTTTATTCAAACAGGTAGCAAAAGATGGGGGAGGGAATAGCCTGAAGTGTACACCTACATTAGGTTGCACCCAAAGGATCGTAGGTAAAATCTTCCAAAGATAAGGATTTTAAAAATGGAAAACAGAGGCCGATTGCTCGAAATGGTCTTAGCTATCCTTTTCTTGCTAAGACGTCTTGACTTCTTGTGCCATCCTCGAAACATAGACATTAGCGTCGATACGCCATTGTTAGGAAGTTGGCGCAAGAACTTAAGACGACTTAGCATGAAGAAGATAGCTAAGAACATTTTGTGCAATTGCCTCAAGGAGGATAATGGGAACGTCACATCCCCATCTCCCAGGGGGAGGATATAAGTAGTAGACCCTTCGTGTGAAATCCCGCTCTCAGACCCGTCACAGGCGAAAGTATGATGTCTGTATAAATATACACAGAGCAATCGCAGTTTTTGCTCGCTCTCTCCCCAAACTGAGATTTTATGTCTCCCCGAAGAGCTTCATGTGCGTGTTAGCATTGGAACACTTCGCATTGAAAATTTTAAGCGACCAGAAAAATGCAAATACTAAGGTCCACTGCTGAATTTCGATTAAGTTATCATCATTTCATATTATTTTATATATGTTGAATAAAAATAAAAGTAATCATACAATGGAAACTTGTTCACGTACCTCCAATGACCAATACATTCTTTAAAAATTGACAAAAATTTTACCAACACTTGGGCAACATATTGTCTATAGATCCATGGACCAAAACATGTTCATCTTACTGCGAAATTGTACAATTTTATCAAGCAAAACGTATGGTACACAGCTCTTCGTTTGAATCTCCAATTGCGTAAAAATCTTAGCTACGAAATCGCTGGGAAATTTGATTTACCTTTTTCTCATAAAGACATTTACTATAATTATCTGAACTGAGTAACATTACTTTTTACAAAATGATATGATTAAAATGGGTTTTCTCATTCGCATTCTTTGTTTGAAGTAGATGCTCGATAAACTGAGTGTTAGTTGAGGGTGGGGGCGGATGGGTATCCGTTATGCATACCATACCATGCGCAACCTTTTGTTATTATTATCATATATATATATTTTTTTCCGTGGGTGAGAATGAAGATGTGCGAAACTTTAAGTAAAACGGTGGAAAAAAATTGCCGAGGGGCGCCAAATTTCATGTAATGTCGTAATTGTGCTTGTCAGCTTCTCAGGGCCGCACTGAGGAGGCTTGCGTGCAAAATGTGATATACAAGGAGTTTTCTTTTGCATGTCAGCTCCTCGAAGGAGTCGAACCCCTTCTCCTCGAATCGCGAATGTAGGATACCATCTCGTAAATGTCTAGGTGTCATTCCTGCTTGGTACTTATTCACTTCCCCTGGGTTGAATGCAGCACAATGCGGAAAAATTTCTTGCTGAAGCAAATTAACGCCGTGGTATGTGAGATTCGAACCGCAAATCTCTAGTTGAAAAGCGAGAGTTGGACACACATCACTACAATGCCTCTGGAAGTGTAAATGTGACATGATATCCTCGTAATGCTACCTCCCAGAAGGCCTCTTTCGTGCTTTGGTCCCGGTCACATAGAGGCCCGGAAGCAAGACGATTCAATACGACTCTTTCTCAATTCACAGTTAACTGCCTCAGAACAAGGAGTAGTGTTAAATCGTATCGCTTCGGGTGCCCTATGTGAACGGGGCTTTACCCTTCCCCACTTTTCAATAACGCCATCGTGCAGGTTTACCTTGGGAAGTGATATCAGAATGGACGCCAGTATTAGCTGCCTGTGAACAAAGAGTCGTGTGAAATCGTGTTGCTTCCGGGGCTCTATGTGACCAGGGCTTAACATTGACGAGAGCTTCTCGTAATGCTACCTCCCAAATGGCCTCTTTCGTGCTTACCCCTTCCCCCTTTTCAATAACGCGATCGTGCGCGTTTAACTCGGGAAGTGAAATCAGAATGGAGGCCAATATTAGCTGCCTGCGAACAAAGATTCGTGTTGAATCGTGTTGCTTCCGGGGTGACCGGGGCTTTACCCCTTCCCCCTTTTCAATAATACGATCGTACAGGTTTACCTTGGGAAGTGAAATCAGAATGGACGCCAGTATTATCTGCCTGTGAACAAAGAGACGTGTTGAAATCGTGTTGCTTCCGGGGCTCATGTGACCGGGGTTTAACATTGACGAGAGCTTCTCGTAATGCTACCTCCCAAATGGCCTCTTTCGTGCTTACCCCTTCCCCCTTTTCAATAACGCCATCGTGCGCGTTTACCTCGGGAAGTGAAATCAGAATCGACGCCAATATTGACCCACTCAAGGTGAATGTTGGGTCCTAAAAAAGAGGCAAACATTACGGATCGTTGCACTTTTCGGAGTTAAATTACCGAGTACCCACAATGTTTTCTTCATATGACACTCAGTACCAAAAGAAAAGGCTGACGGTATTGGACAAGGAGCACTTAAAGAAAATAAGATCTGCCAATGAAGCTACAAATCCGCAAAGTATATTGGACCCTACGTTTTTCAAAATGGAACGACGATATATAATATTTCCGAAAAATCAAGTCAAACGCAAACAATAGATCCGTACACCGTGTATTCAACTGTGCGGACGCAACAATGACAAGCCAGTTCCGATTTCAATAACATTACAAAGGAGCATGAATTTGCGTTCGACTTAGCTTTTTGAAAATAGTTTATTATCATCGTGTTTTCGTTCTAAAGATGTTTTCTTTGTGTGTGTCATCTGAAATATCTTTGATATTTTTTCTGCAAAATAAAACAAAATGGCCGTTTCTTGTATAATCATGATTCAAAACAATGCTCGCCATCATTAGTGCCGATCGACCGATCTAGCTAGGTGATTATGTTTTGTTTTGCTTTCCACCACACACTTATCTCAGGCAAAATTGTTATTTGTAATCATTTCTATGCATAATTTAGAACAATTGTGTAATTCTTTTAACAGACAAAAAAAAAATAAAAGAATTGTATTCACACCCTCAACTAAAACTCAGTTTATCGAGCTTCTACTTTAAGAAAAAAATGACGAAACCTTTTCGATTGGAATTACTTATATAAAAACATTATTCAGTCTAAATAATTAAACGTTTTTTTATGACAAAAATGAATCAAATTCCTTAGCAATTTTGTAGCTAAGATTGTTACGCAATGGTTGCCTCTTAAAAGGTAGAGGTATGACTCTCAAGCGAGCACTTGGAAAAAATAGCAATCGAATGGTCATTTTGCAATTGAATTTATTATATTATAAAATACATTATCATGGTTAATAATAAACAAAAGAAAGCGAGAGTCACCAATATACAAAAAACATTGTTTCATAACTGCAAAAGACAAAATGATAAGTTATTAGAAACGAATAAAAAAAAGTTCGAATCACCAACAGTGTTCAATATAGATGAAAGTAATTTCGTTACTACTTTTTTAACTTCGCAATATTTCATATAAACAGGTTCTTGCCCCATAAGAATCTATTAAAAATAAATCCAAACATGGGGAGGTTTATTAAAGCATATGTTGTAGAGCTCTACTAAGCCCCTTATAACAATTTCAAAATTAAAACACGGTTAAAGACATAAAAACGTCATAAAAATGAGGAAATTTTTTTCTTAGAAGAAGAAAGCCCCGATGAATATAATCAGTTGTCTACTAAGTGATAGCAAATAAAAGTATTCACAAATGAATTTTCTTGCAAATAAGAGATACAGTTATTCCAGTCTTCTTTCAGATAGTACACCCTTTATGATGCATATGAATTAAATTAATATTCCCACTGCAATAAAACACAAATTTATTAAAAAACGCAAACAAGAACACCTTTAACTGCAAATGAAAATCACACGGTGGAACGCCAATAGCCCGAAGAGAGATTATTTCATTACACTCTAATTTCATTATCAGCAATGCAAAATACTTTTTGATTAATGTTGTCAATTTAATATCATTAGCGGAACTGAGGGTTCATAAAGTTGTCAAGAATATGATAAATCAAGCTAGAATCAATATACGCTGGCATTATTTTACGACGGTATGATATAGGGAAGTTGGGTGAATGTCTCTTTTTCAGAGAACACATTGCAGGCAGTTTTTTTTTTTTTGCCGTAGTAGTTCTTTTTTTCCCTTCTAATCATGGCTACTCTGCATGCTTTAATTTTTGTTATCTTGTTATTTTGTTACACATTTTTTTTCTTTCATCCTCTTTGCCGCACTCACACATATACACGTACATCCCATACGCGCGAATTATTAAACACACCTATGACCCCCACGCGCACCCCTTCTCGCTATTTTTTTGCTTTCTCTCAGGCATATACACACACATATACCTCCAAATAGCATGCACATACACCAACGACACGCATCTGCATTCTCTTTTCTCTCTTCCTGACATATATTCACACATTATATGAAATTAGTATAAAACACACGCACGCAAACAAAAGGCGTACAAAACTTATGCAACTGCATATAAATATACGTTATTAAAGGGGAACTACACTCAGAGATTAAATTGTTATCATTAAATGAAGAAAAATAAGATGAACAAACTGTGAAAATTTGAACAAAATCGGATAATCCATTCAAAAGTTAAGAATTTTCAAAGTTTTGATTTACACCCCTCATGGGCTCCTTAAATTGGCAAACACACAGGCACAAAATGGCTGCCAACATGGAGAACTCTCCATTCGCTTTGTACACAAAATTTCACATTTTCCTCTTTTTCCAGAAAAGTAAACAAAATTTTGTTTCTTTGGTTAAATATATTATAGCCACATCAATTCTGCAAGCATTCCAGAAAGAACGGAGTGTATTTCTCATTTGAATTATTATATTGATCCATTTTCAATAAATTTATATACAAAGTGAATGAGGAGTTCTCCATGTATGACATCACAGATTATGCTAATTGGCTATACGTTGCCAATTCAAGGATGCTCAGCACAGATGGAAATGATGACTTTGAAAATTCATAACTTTTGAACGGATTATCCAATTTTGCTCAAATTTTCACAGTTTGTTCATCTGATTTTTCTTCATTTACTGACAGTACATTATTGTCTGGGTGTAGTTCCCCTTTAAGCAAACGTTTAGTAAATAGCAAAAGTATATAATATCTAAACAACTATTTATCAAAATAGTCCAAATTATGGTGTAATTTTTAATGTGTTGACTTATTCATAAAAAGCAGGTTAGTCTCATTCAAGCCACATGGGATCACTTTACAAGGGATCCTTGCTGTAAAAATACGATTCAATTAAATTGTGCATTTCCATCAGAAAATGGGGCACATTTGAACCAAAAGTGTGCAAAATATGTCCATCAAATGGTCTTAGTTTGCAATTTCACCATACGTTGGAGATGTTTTGACCAATAATTTAGTGTACAGTATATGTTGCCCAGTCGTGGGTAAACTTTTCAAAAGCCAAACTCTCTTTGCCATTACTCCCTTTTTTGTCGTCCACCCTTTTCCATCTTCATCTTCTTCCCTTGCCCATTCTATTTTTCTTTCTTTCCTTCCTTCTTTTTTCTTTCCCCCTTCTCCTTCTCTCTTTCCTTCTCTTTATTTTCCCTTTGTAATTTCACTTCCTCTTCGTAACCTTTACTCCTACTCCCCCCGTATCCCTCATTTCCTTTCTCTCCGAATCCCGATCCTACCCATCGAGTCTCATCGCAATTTGCAAACCTCAACCTAGATCCGCTTACATCCTCCTTTTCTATGTCCCAAGTAATTCTCGTTACTTGCGATTAAAACCTGAATCGGGCTAAAAAAATCCCTGTTCAGCTCGAGCAGCGTGACCATGGCTTCCATAATCACATTTTGATTAAATTTCAATCTGGGTAAATTCTAAATCCTAAAGTAGACCAGGCTATTCGGTCATTGAGCACGTTTGCAATACATATTTGCAGACTGAAGTTGACCAGCGCAGCGAAGCCCCCCCGCTTCGGTTGGTATGGTGTCGTTGAAGGAAATGGTGTTGGGAAAACATTTGATGTGGGGGCTCGTGATAATGGAGGGTGTCTCAAATATCATTTTCTTCCCACATCATATCAGTGATATCATGGCTTTTCAATTCCAAAGTACAGGTATAGCATGTGGGTGCCTCAGTCCTTAGATAATCTATTATACGTACATTCTAAGCGGAAGTTTCGGTTTCCTTTTGTTCAAATTGTGCGCATGCGCAATAAGATGTATTGCATGAAGCAATGTGTAAGACTTTGGTGATCAGACAAATGTCCCTGTAAAGATACAATGCCATTGGTCGTGCATATTGACCACACTTTGGTGTATTTAGCATCTACAAATGGTTAATCTACCAATAATAGTCAAAATTATAGTATATACAATATCTACATTATCTATCTAATCAGTCCATCTTTCAAATCAGTCAAATTCAAATTCAAATTCAAATTCAAATTCAAATTCAAATCTTTCGTCCTAGGTAACCAAAGGAAACACTTAAGAGGATCCAGTTTGTCATATAAAACACAACATAAATTCAAATAAGATATTACACAAAAAGAAGAATGAACCTCAATTCTTAAACCTACGGAGATATAAACCGATGCGAGATAAGATCCACTCGAGATGATAACAATAGTGTGAAACTGTGAGAAAGCCAAACCATTCGACCCAATTTCCATTTCGATATCATTTACACAATCTCCACCATGTCCACAGCCTTTTCTGGCGTCCGCATATGGACTGTAATGACACAGATCTCACCATTGAAAATCGAACATGTCCAGCTGGAGATTACCTCTCTTGACAGATTCAAAAACCTCTTTCAAACATCAATTGTGGTTCCATCCACAAGCCTTTAACCGAATTACGCAAAGCCCAAGGGTTTCTCTGTTTGTTGCTAATGTGTATCGGGGGCGTCTCGGTGACGCAGCCGCGAGAGGACAGGACCTGGGTTCAGGGGAATCCAAGCCTCCACGCTGTAAAACTTCAAGATATTTTCCCCCCTAAAATGCTCGTTTTTTGAGGAAGATGGAAAAGACACGTTTATCAGATCTGTGACCATTACTGTTAGCTCCACAAAGTTCGTTGTAATTTGGAACTTTTCGTGAAAACTGTACTTAATATTAAATTCTTATCATGGATTCGTATCTAATGTTGCGGGGCGATGGATTTATAATATTAAGAAAGGGGGGGGGGCAAATTTTCTTCCCTCGTTTTTTTTTGCTTTCCAGGGGCTTGATGAGAGGAGCGTCCAGTACGAAAAAACGTGGATACGTACAGACTTATGTGTATACCACCTCATATGTTTCTGTGTTAACGATTCATTATTAAGCATGTATGATAGACGAACCTAAATGTTTATGAAGTGTCCCAAAACTAAATAAGGAATTTTGCAAATATACTCATCGGCTATGAACTGAAAAACATAGGCACTCTGTTTTACCATATACTTAAAAAAAAAAGATTTAAGGAAAGTATTTATAATTATATTGCATTATTTTCACTTATATTCTCGCCTTCTTATGTCCTAAATTCGGAAAAGGTATAAATCAACCGCATAGATTATCTTAGTTGTTGTAATTTGTGTTAACTCAATGCCAGGTTTTTCGAATAAATTTATTTTAAAAGGGTACATGAGCGAATTAAAACAAGTTGACGAAACACTAACAAGTCTTTTGCATTACTAAAAACTCGTTTATAAATCTCTTTTTATTGCGTTGGTGTAGAAGTAAACTTTTTTTGTACAAAACGCGGAAAGACAAGTCGTGGGATGCGATTTCTATAATTAGGTTGTAGCCAGTTTGCCTCATTTTATCAAGGTAATATAATAAGCGATTTGCAAGTTGGGTTAATGTGAGGCACTGACGGTGTCATCTTTTGTACGTGCTATAGGTTGTGGTAAGGGCCGACTCACACATTTGAGTATTTAGCCTGCGTCGGCCCAGCGTTTTTAACAATAAAAACGCTCCCCGGACGCAGGTCATACGGAGGACTGGGGGTAGACGTACGCTCCTTGAGCGCAAGCCGAACGTCAGTCTACCGTCTGATCCGCATACGCTGTGCGTCGAGGGAGCGTAGTTAATCTCTGAAAACGCAGGGCTGACGCAGGTTAAAAACGCAAAGGTGTGAGTTGGCCTATAGATTTGCTGGGGGCGGCAGCATCTATTTCGCAACCATCCAACCTCAAACAAAAACATAAATGTACTAAAACTCTTGTTGACATTTAAATTCCCCACTTCCATTATCTGTGTCACACATAATATGATGTGCGGATTGCAGTTGTGGCTTTCTCTCGCATTCGAACGAGTTCGGGACATCGCTGTGAGATATTTACTTCGTCAGACACCCTTCAAATTAAAAAATCACATCTGACATTCATAACTGTGACAGTTCCCATTGATGTGTTGGAGAAAATTGATCCCTGTCCCTATTACATATCCACCGTGAGCAGTTTTTAATGGAAGTGTGGGGCATATTGCTGAAAGATATTTTATTTTCGTCAATCACCTTTCAACCAAATAAAAATTACGGGGACGATCAAAACTAGAACTGTCATGATTAACAAAACACAAATTCCCCTTTGAAAGTGACGTGACTTTTGAACAGAGAGGTACCGAGATACAAGATTTTAGAAAGGAGGTCATTTATTGATTTGGCTCACTTTGTTTGAAAATCACAATGACCACGCATGAATGAATCAACATTTAACGGAAACATTAACCTGTCAAATCAAATCAAAATATAATGAAAAATAAATTACAAAGTTCAAAATCAATCAAGATAATTCAATAAATTCATACATTAAAAGTAAACATGTGGTATAATAGTAAAAGTAACTGATTCGTGTTGCTTTTAAGGAAAACGCAAGCCAGAAAAAAAGACAAATATTTATGCTCTACATCATTACCAAAAAAACAACTCGTTGAAAATAGTTCACTTTTTAGTGAGCGGGGGAACTGCATTTTTTGGTTGTGATGGCACACAGAAAGTGATTTGCCTCACCATACTGCTCCTAGTTGTATATACAAATTTTGTACTTAGCAGTAACAATAAGGGAGGTGGAGCAAATCAATTTAATAGATGGAAATGGATTTCAATAATTGGTGATGGTAATGAATAAACCGATGGTTTGATAATCATAGTCAAGAGAGGCGCTACCGCTAGCGAATTCTATTTGGTAGAGCTGAGTGACATAATTTGAGAATTTTAGAAATCGAATCATAATTGACCTATAAAGAAATGTTCCCAATGGGGTTTATTTACTTATCTATTTATTTTAACTTTGTGTTCTTTAATCAGCTTCTGTGCAAATCAATTAAATTTCAGCTTCTCATAATGACAGAAGCGTCACGGTGCTGAAATAGCTTTCTAAATGAATTTAAGCAATCTAAAAAAAGAAGAAATCAAAAGATAATATACAATGAAAGAGACAAAATAGATAAACAAATGGAGGGAGTAAAAGGTGGCAAAACTATATCAAGTGGTAATAAATAAAGAGGCAGAAA
>BQKZ01001605.1:62374-82086 GCA_036244855.1 Temnopleurus reevesii
GGGGGGGGGGGGGGGAGGCTGGACAAGGAAAGATCGCTTTGTGGATTAAGGGGCCGAGGGACCGCACCCCCGTAATCGGTTGTCACAAATCTTACTTGTATTTTCATTTATTTTGTTGCTAATTTATCAGCAGCCCTTGTTGTTTTTGCTCCCATTTATGCATTTTTTTTTTGCTATTGTGTTGTGTTATCACGGTTTTACAGTTTTGAGACAGAATTTTTTTGTAATATTCTACAGTACGAAAAGAAACTGATATCATGAAAATAAAGTAAAGGACGAGCCTGCAACGTAGTCCGCAATAGTCAGAGAGCAAAATGTATAATTTGGGGAAGGCTGTACCGACTCATTTTACTCGGGTACGACTAGGAAAAAAAGAAAAGTAAAAAATGACCTTGTGATTGTAACATTGTACACCTTGGCATCGATTATTTGTATACTGAACGGCCGGCTTTCATTTTATTCAAATACAAAATAATCCTGTAAGAGGACACTCGTATGAATTAAAAGAATAAATCATACAAATAATCGAATAGCAGATATCACGGCTTGGTTGTGAAATAATGGACATGCAACATTGACAAAAAATCCCTGTATACTATACTACTACTACTAGTACTGCTGCTTCTATTACTGATACTACTACTTCTACCACTAATATTACATTAACTAATGCTGCTACCACAACTACTCATATTGCTGCTACGACTACTGCTGCCGCTGCTACTACTGCTTCTACAACTTCTACTGTTGCTAGTACTAGTAGTGCTGCTATTACTACTACTACTACTACTACTACTACTACTACTCATATTGCTGCTATACGACTACTGCTGCCGTTGATGCTGCTACTACATCTATTACTACTACTACTACTTCTACTACTACTTCTAATACTACTACTTCTACTACTTCTACTATTACTACTACTATTACTTCTTGTACTAATGTAAATAAATCTAGACTACCGTGACTACAATTCAGCAACATTCAACTCCTGACGTTGTAAGGCTAACTTAAATCTTCCTTTCACTATAATAATATTCAACTACTTCTTCAGTTGCAGTCTTTTTATAAAATGTGAAAAAAATATTAAGATGATTACAGAATTGGAGCGAGAAAAACAGAAACAACATCAAAATTTGACATTTAGATATGAGAAAAGGCCAAAAGAACTTGACAGTTAGAGTTGACCTTTATTTTTTTGAAGGATAGAGATGAACTCTCGCGATTCTTGCAAGGTCCCGAAGGGAAAATAGTATTGGCTGCAATTGATACCTTTTAAATTGACACAGATATTGATATGGGAAGGTCGTGTTGTCTTAGAGAATACTAAGAAAAGAGGCGAATGCAAAAAATATTGAGAGGTCTCTCTCCTTTTTTAATGTTTGTGTTGACGTACTGGTTGCGCAGAAAAAATACATTTCAGTTTTTCAGGTCGCTAATAGCCCTATTTTTCCGGTAAATTTGACACTTTGGTAAATATACGTCCGATATCACTTCCAGTATGACGCCATGTTCATTTTACTCCAACTGCACTCTGGCTAATCAAGAATTGTATACACTAAAGAAGCCAAGGTGTTAATCTTGCAGTTTACATTTCCAGCAACTGGGCGGTGTTTCACAAAGTCGTTCTTAAAGTTACGCACAGCTTTACGTTCGACTGGTATTAATTCTTGCGCTGAATGCGCGCACAATTATGAATTATTATCTTGGTGAAACATCTCCCTGGTTTTGCGCATAATTCGTGATTTCGGTGAAATTAAATGATCGAATCCTTAAATCCATTTGGATGAGTGGGAATTTGCAAAGGGATACATGTACTAATGAAGGTTTATTTGTTTCTTTCAATCCATCTAACATTTTCCTAGAGTTGCATAATACAAACACCGAGTCCGTAGTATTTTACATTCTAATTTGCAGGGTAGTTTTATTTTTCCTCTTTATATGAGAGAAACAAAGAGAAATAAAGAGAAAGAGAAATAATTCATAAATCGTGGCCATACTGAAAAGATGCCCCTTTCTATTTTTTTTTTATCAAAGCTCTACCACCATTTATCTGCTCGTATTGCCAATTTGATGACGTCATGATCGTGTGCCCTATTGCTCCAGTTTGCCATCTCACTGGCGTTTCATTATTCTTAACGTATACATGCCTTGCCCTTTTCATCCTCATCGTGTGTCTCTTGTGGGTTTCTGGGGATGTTTTTGAGGTTTTGCGTAGGTTGGTGACACTGGTTTAGATATGTGGGACTGAGATGAATTCCCGAGTTCCCCCATCCGAATCGATAAATCCTACATGCCGAAACCTAACAAGCAACGGAAATCCATTCTGCGCGTAAAGCTTCGCTGCCGTGGAAAAGAATTGAAAACCATTCGACTTCCCCATTCCATCACGGGAAAACACATGTATAAGGTTTCCCCGACATAGGATAAAACGGATCACGCATTGATTGAATCGGGAAATTACTATGTGAATAAGATGTTTAGACCACATCCGTGGCAGAAATTGGTCGTCAGAATTCCCATCAAATGTTCAGATGCAGTTTGCATTTTTAAGTGTCCCATTCCCTTTTTTGTGAATAAATTGGTAAAATATATGAGGGTAGAGAGGAAGAAAAGGGTTAAAGGGAGATAGGAAGCGATGGAGAGAAAGAGAGAGGAAGAGAAAAACAAGAGGGAGAGAGAGGGAGAAGGAGGGAAAGAGAAGAAGGAAGGGAAAGATAAAGAGAGAGAGAGAGAGGAGATAAGAAAAGGAAAAAGAAAACGAAGAGAAGGGAGATCGGTGTACCGCTAGACATACTGACAGAAAGAAAACAACAACAAAACAAATCATTTTCTAAGAAGAAAATATGTCGCTGCTAAGGTTAGATTCTTTTGCCAACTTTAAAATTCGCAAAATGTTTAAATTTTGAACACGCGATGAAATCATTGACATAAGAAGTTAATATTTTGTTCATATAATGGATATGAAGTCATCACCTTGGACAAGTAAACATTTTACAGGATAATACATTAACAGAGTACAGAAACTGAACGAAAAGCAACAGGTTGCTGTGTAAAAACAGTACAGAATAACGCGGTACTTTTTGCTTACAGATCTATTGAAACAAATAAATCCACTCCATAATGTGAATAACAGAGTAGAGAAGTTTTTAGGAGAGAAGCACGTTCCCGTTTATGTTACCATGGTCACCATGGAAACGATCCCATTTCGAGCAATAATTGTAGGACTGTCACAAAACCGTTGGGAATAGTTGTGGCATTTGCTTGAGTGTGCATTATGACAGTGAAATATTTATATATATATTTCTTTCTATGGAGACAGAATGATAACCGACCGCAATCACCATTATGCAGAAAATTAATTATTGAATGTTATGAAATTACTTGGTTTATGTTGGGACTAAATGTGTTTTTTCCATATCGTATTTGTCAAGGGCTTTTTGTCAGAGAACAGTAAGTATATGGAAAGGCGAGCTGCATTTATCGACTGCGTGTGTCGTAATGCGTATGTATATACATTTATATGTGCGGAATAGCATGTCCGTTGTACGAAGGTCCGTATGTGTATGTGTGTGAGAGATAGATATATAGATATCAATATAGAGAGAAATAGATCGTAAGAAAGAGAGTAAGAGGGTGGGGGTAGAGGAGAAGTCAGAGGAAAATTAGTTGAGAATGACTGAGGTGGGAATCGAGATAATAATTTTTATGTCAAAAGTCAATAATGTGGGTTTTGTCGTGTAAATCATACAAGAAATAAGCACAAACGTTCAAACTTAATACAATAGATCAACTATTTTGTATACAAATATGCTTGAATTTTATTTCATTTTAGTAGACTGAATAGTGAAATTATTCAAAAAACATAATCACTTTACATTTCCTATTCATTTTAACCGTTCAGAATCCATCTGTAGACCTATTCAATGTACAATGATAAAGTGATATTTTGGTTCGATTTCTGCAATTACTCTCCATCTCTCAAGAATAAACCAACCCTACTAACTCACGCGGTATCAATTTCAAAGAAGATGACGTTATAAGAGATATTGAAAAATCCTTCTATATATCATCCGATATTCTACTGCTCTATTCCTTTTAGCGGACTTCCGTTTTTCTTTTCTTTCCTTACAAGTATACACTTAAGACTCTTATTGCCCCGGGGCCCGCAGCTCCATTTACAGTTTTGCGAGATTACCTACATGGCCAAGACATTTCTATCGATGAGTATTTCTCAGCGTCTTGCTTTCAATAGTGTGTTATAGCTCTGATACGAGGATGGTCTTCAGGAAATCAAGTATATAACAGTCCACAATGAACACGATCTAAAAATTGTCTATGAATATGATTACATCTTTTACAGAATTCAACTCTTATTTAATGACCAAATGTGATTTAAATAAAAGAAATCCGAGTGAGATGTCAATATGTAAGAGAAAATGACGATTTTCCCAATAAAATCTAATTTAATTAGTCTGAAATTTCATTCAAACTATCATTTTATAAAATCATTTATGTTTCCATGGATCATTTCCATTAATTTAGCATTTAAAACTGTTTCAGAATTCAATAACAAACAAAATACAATCAAATTAAGAACATAATATATTCGTCTAACCTTATGCCAACCGAAAGTTTGCTAAATTGTGTTTTCCTTTAATCAAATAATTCATATCATTACGTATATATGATTAATATTATGTATGATGTCGAACGCCGGTTAAGTAATAATTAATTGCATATTATTCAAAAGGCGTTAAAATGCGAATCTCATCTCATATGGTATTCAAAGTAAATTTGAAGATAATTCTAAGTATAAGGGCGGATCCAGAATTCATCAATAACGGAAGGGAAGGGAAGGCGGGGGGGGGGGGGGGCGATAATTTCGAACAAAATCCCATCGGAAGCTGATAAAAAAAGGCCCATCACATTCAGTGAGTTAACAAGACCACACAATTATATCACAGAACCTAAATTTCACTCCAGTCTACACTACATATTGTTTCATGACATCTTGACCCCTTGCGTAGCCTTACATAATGACAGCATGAATGATATCAGAATAATCAGAAACGGTAGGCATGCGTCTTGCCCTGTCCAAAATAACAACAGTCAACACATTTCGGAGTCCGGCTGAGGACCTTTAGGAGTGGGGGTGGGATGGCGGCAAATATTTGTCGAGGGTCTCTGCGAATCGAAGCAGGGATATATGAAGACGATCTTTATTTGTTTACTTGAAAGGGAGGAATCGGATGGCCTATTTTGGCTCGGACACGTAAAAGAAAACGAGAACCATGCTCCGGGAAAGCAGAGCCACTCAGCCCAAAATGCAGACGGATAGACGGTCATGCATTAGTTTTAGGCGGGAATTTACAGCAATTCGAGGAAACCGCTCATATCGCGTGGGGAGAACAAAAATATCAAGATTCCCGTCTTTATTTTTGTTCCAAATATGTCTGAGACACCCCTCCTGGACATCGACACTCGGTGGTTTGGAGGGAAAGGCCAGTCGTTTATTTTCATTCTGTCATGTCCCCATCCTTTTTGGTAAAGAGATGCCAAGTATTGATCCGTTCACACCCGTCTGGGGAGAAATCTGTTGAATTCAAGGCAGTGAAACTGGGACGAGATCAGAACTTTAGGGAAGAGAGAAATATAGTGAGAGTGAGGGGTGAAGGAGGGAAGGGGAAAGAAAGAAACAGAGAGAGAGAGAGAGGAAGGGAGAAAGAGTGAGAAGGGAAGGAGGTAGAGAGTGGGAAGGAGAGACAGAAAGAGAGAGGGAAAGAGGGAGAAGGAGAGAGAGAAAGAGAGAAAGGGGGAAATAGAGAGAGGGAGCGGAGGGAGAGGGAGAGGAAGAGAAAGGGTGAAAGAGAGAAAGGGAGAAAGGGAGAACGGGGGAGAGAGAGAGAAAGGGAGAACGGAGGAGAGAGAGAGATAGAGGAAGAGAGAGAGAGAAAACATTTATTCTTACTTGAATATCATATATAGCGAGAGAGAGACAGAGACAGAGAGAGAGAGAGAGAGAGAGAGAGAGAGAGAGAGAGAGAGAAGGAAGGAGATGGGATCGACAAAGAAATATACAATAAGGAACAATTTGGAGGATGGGAATTGAAGAGAGCAAATGACATTTAATTGCAACCTCGGTATCATTACTATAAAATTTATACTTTGGTTAATATATAGCATGTATGTAGCGATGTGCAAGTTTAACAGAAGAAGACGGTCACGCGGTGAGGATAAATACTAACTAAAATAATAAAGAATAAGGATTTTAAAAAGGAGATAGAGAGTGAGAGAGAGAGTTAGAGAGAGAAAGAGAGTTGAGAAATTGAGATGTGAGATAAAGTACTATTGTACTCTATTATCATGAAGCTATAATAACTATAATCATATTTCGGTAGGTTCATATCTAGAGTAGATATCATTGAACAAAGATGATGCGATGGAGAGAGATATATAGAGAGAAACGAAAAGAGAAATGGTGATGGAGGTGGAGAATGATGAAAGGGGAACACGATATAAAGTATTTTCGAAAAGTTAAGTCGAACGCAATTTCAATACTCCTTTGTAATGCAATTGAATTCGGTACCGGCTTGTCATTGTTGTGTCCGCACGGTGTACGGACCTATTGTCTGCGTTCTGGTTAACTTTTCGGAAATAGTTTATATCGTGTTGGGGGTAGAATTTTGATTGCAGCATCACTATCATCCGAGTAATACACCAAATTCTCCTTCAGTTAGTTCATATCTTCAGTAGATAGCAGTGGTGTGTACTATAAAAATGAGGGAAATAATAACACGATATAAACTATTTCCGAAAAGTTTACTAGAACGCAGATTATAGGTCTGCACACCGTGTATTGAACTGTGCGGACACAACAATGACAAGCCGCTACCGAATTCAATAGCATTACAGAGGAGCATTGAAATTGCGTTTGACTTAACTTTTCGAAAATACTTTATATCGTGTTTAATATAAAGAGAGAGAGAGAGAGAAAAGCAGCAATGGGATAGACAGATGAAAAGAAAGAAATATGTGTATGTGTGTGTGTGTGTGTGTGTGTGTGAGAGAGAGAGAGAGAGAAAGAGAGAGAGAGAGAGAAGGGGGGGGGGGGGGGGGGGGGAGAGAGAAAGGGAAGTAAAACGGTAATAGAAAAAAAAAACACTCAAGAACTTTTAAAACGTCTAGGCCTTCTTTCGTATTTGGCCTCGATTCTAATCTTGACCATGACTAAGATGTGCTTTAGATGTGTGGATATGGTTGTTGCTAACGATTCTAGAATCCAAAATATTACATTTCGGTTCTTTTCGTTAAAAAAACATCACACCCTGAAGCACAAAAATGCAATTTGCGTGAGCTTAATCCATGATAACATTTTTTATCAAAAAGTCAATCAAGCAAGCGAGTCAAATTGTTCATTAAAACATCATGCAGCGAACATCACATAACTCAACACTGCCCTCGTTTAGCGAAGTTTAAAAGTCTCTTCGCATTTAAGAGTTCACCCGTCCATCGCTGTTTTTCTTCTTGATCGCTTCATCAACCTTTGTTTTAACCTTGAGGAACAAATGAAAATCTCATCTCGAAGACCGAGCCCTTGGCTGAGGATCATCAGGGGTAATTAAACTCGAAATTAAGCCATCATCCAGGTAGAATGAACGATATGATTAAAGGCTGACTCACACCTTTGCGTTTTTAGCCTGCGTCGGTCCAGCGTGTTTGGAAATGAAAAAAAAAAACGCTCCCTGGACGCACAGCATACGCAGATCAGACGGTGAACTGATATTCGGCTTGTGCTCAACGAGCGTATGACAAGCGTCAGTTCACCGTATGACATGCGTCTTTGTGCGTCAAGGGAGCGTATTTAATGTACAAAATCGCCGGGCTAAAGCAAGGTGAAGACGCAAAGGTGTGAGTCAGCCTTAAGACGTTTTGAGCAGATATACAATCGATCCTGTCCTATAAGGCCGGGATAATCTAATTAAAAGAATATAATGTATGTACATGAAAAGTGCATGTACTGTTCTGAGCATACATGTTTGTTTGTAACTCAATCTGATCCCCACGTGATTTTCTGCGTGTTTGACGTTCATATTGGACACGATGTTTTGCATGCTGGAGCCAATATGTGTGCAATTAGGAGTACGACAATGTGGGCGCGCGACATAGTACACTGTACAATGATTGCAGGATACTTTGAATTTTATTGAGAATGACAATGTCCCATACTTGAAATAAATTTTATCAGAATTCTTTGAAAGTATGCCAGCCAGAAATGACTATCATTTTCAGTGGAACCTCATTAAGTGAAATGCACGCATTTAAGTTTGAAGCCAAGATTTAATTTAACGGTATCTATGCACAAGAGACATGTTTTAGTGATTCTTGGACGTGTTTATATCAAACCTAAACTGAACGTATACAACGTCGGTCTAGCGTCATCCTTGCGTCTTCTTGCACACAATGAACGCAATTGCGCGACTGAGCCTTTACAGACATGTTCATAAGATATACCGTGCAGTGATCAAGTGGACATATAAAAAAGAACTCAAATTGAACGTTAGCCAAACGTTTAACAATCTTAAATGCATGCAATTATTTTTATACAGCATCCTATGGAAGCAAGTGTCATTCAGTATTCAACCTTTTTGGCATGAGGCAGGAATTAATTCAATATGTAAACACAATCCAATGCATATATTATTGATGGTGTTAGCCAATCATGTACCTTACGTACGTATGGGCATGCAAATACAGCAGCTCTAAGCTCAAAGTGCGGTGACATTGACGGAATAGCAGGCCGTCGGGAAGAGAGTGTATCATTCTCAGTGGCTATTTAATGTGTGCAAGTCACACATTAAATCTAAAAGCAAACGTACATACGTATGCGGAGAAATTATTAAACATTCTTGGCGGCTCCTACGAACAATATACACGTTTGGCTAACGTTATGGTACGTTTGTATCTCGAACCTTACGTCCCTACGAGTAAAAAGAGTGTCCGTTACTATTATTTCATACAGCGGCTCTTAGCTCAAAGTGCGGTGACATTGACGGAATAGCGCGCCGGCGCGAAAAGAGTGTATCATTCTCTCCGTCTCCTCATTACGTCTGCCTCAATGAAGTATCAAGTTAGGAAGAGGAGCCGGGAGTCAAGAATAATAAGCCGAACCAAGGCTTCTTGAGAATGATTATGTTGTACATAGGATGATTGCTTTTCAGGGTATATTCTTTATGTTGGAAAGGGTTAGAGAGTGTGGGTACCCGAGGGATGCCATTTGGCGAATATTCATGCGTTATGTTTTTATTTCAACATGTATGCACTTATTTCAAAATGTGTCATTTTAGTCCATGAATTGTATAGAATGATTATGTTCTACATAGGATGATTGCTTTTCAGAGTATATTCTTTATGTTGGAAAGGGTTAGAGAACGTTAGCCAACGTTAGAGGGTTTGGCGAATATTCATGCGTTACGTTTTCATTTACGCATGCATGCACTAATTTCAAAATGCGCTATTTTCTATATGAATCATATAGAAAAGGAATGTATGTGTAATTATTGTATGTGCAAAATTAGGTGAAATTGTGTCAGAGAACATGTATTTTTCTTTGCAAAACCTTCATGCGAGAGAAAATTAGCCGTCTTGAGAATTCAAATTGCAGGATAAATATCACGGTTTCTCTATTATCAAACATGATCATAGACATAGATGCATTATAGAAAAAAAAATACTGCATCACATTCTGATAACATAATACTCGCCATAGCAGGGCGGTGTTTCACCAAGATAAGAAAGACTTTACGAACGACTATACGCTCGACTGGTATCCCTCCTTGTGCGTAATGATTCACTTTATTATGGTAATGGTTCACATTATTACGCGCATTCAGCGCAAGAACTGATACCAGTCGAACATAAAGTCGTGCGTAATTTTAAGACTTGGTGAAACACCTCCCAGGTTTCTTTATTTCTATAATCATATTAAAGAACATCGAACTAGTTCTATGGGAGTTAGTATAGAAATATACAATGACTCTCGAGGTTCTGGTTAAAACTATTCGCACGAATTAGCATATCAGATAGTACCATACTCCCGAGGGCCAACGGCCTCTGAACTAAGAGGATAATACTATCTGATGCTCATGAGTGCGAATAGTTTTAGCCAGTACCGAAAATCAAGTCATTGTATATTACTTTTATATCCCTTCTTACAACAACAACAACATTAACAATAAAGTAGTCTATTGCAGCAGATTGAATAATCTTACCTTGTCTTAACGATAATTTGATAATCTGATAAATTGTCTTTCTAGTCTCTGGCTCGTCTTCTTGTTGAGCACATCATGCAAACGAAGCCCGCCAGAAGTGTCCCGTGCCGTGTAGCTGGGAAGAAGTGTCTCTCTCTCTCGCGCACGGGCATGTCTGTTTTAGCCGACTACGCATGCGCGCAAAAATAGTACCTTTTTTCCCTAGGGAAAAAAATTACTATTCGTACTATTCAATGGCATACGGTTTTATTAGCAAATCTATTCATTTTTCTTGCCTGTACACTGTCAATGCAACGATCTTAGTGTAAGGGATATAAAAATGCATCCCCAACACCCCTCGCGACTTTCCAAAAACAGTTTAGCGGCCCCTTTCAAGATGGAAGTGTTAATGCTCATGAGATTTTTTGGTAAAAGTGTAACTTGAGTCAAATTCCAATGTCCCTTTGCATTGCTACTGAAATCGGAACCTGTTAATGTAATAAAGCGATTTTGACCCCCATCCCATTACTTGACATAAGAGGCAAGTTGAAAAAGCTTAAAACTAAAAAAGTTGTATAAATCTATTTTAGAATTAATGTCAATTTTATCGCCCTTACTTTGATGAAGATATCAAAAATACCACTTCGGAAATGAGGCACGGAAAAAAATGACACCAAACCTTAAATTCAACCAAGGTATCAGATTCATCCTATCATTTCGCCAAAGTATATATAAAGACTCATTATCCCTCTATGTGTTGAACAATTGATATAAATATCTTTCCGCATCATTACAAAATCAAGTCGTCTTAAATTGGCACCGCGATTATGTTGCAATGCTTTCCATCGTCTAGTAATTAGCTGCTAAATACCGACTTACACCTTTGTGTTTTTTTGCCTCCGTCGGTCTAACGTATTTGACAATTAAAGACGCTCACTGGACGCACAAAGACACAGGTCATACGGAGGACTGACAATCGGCGTACGATCTTTGCGCGCAAGTCGAACGTTAGTCAACCGTCTGACCAGCGTATAATGTGCGTTTAGGGAGCTTTTTAAATTTTCAAAAACGCTGGGCCGACGCAGGCTAAAAAGCAAATGTGTAAGTCAGCCTTGAGGTATCATATAGCATTGGCCTGGATTCTTTACCCCCTGAAGTTGATTCACCGATAGATCACACACTTATGAAGATGTCTTTATGAAAGAAAACAGACTGATATGTGTATGGAAGCTTCAGAGTGCTACCCAGATGTGTAGATAATTAAGTCGATGTGAGGTCGACATATTACGAGCAGAAAGTTCAGATAACGAGGTCTCAGATCTCATCGTGTAAAAATATTATGTAAAAACATAGCCAGACGGCAAAATCTTGGATCTTATTGAGTATACATCATTAATAAGATGAGATTAAATGTAAAAAAAAAAAAAACCCACACTATCTTATATAAATTATTGAGGATTCATGGTTAAATGACAATCCCGCCATCTATTCATATGTTATTAGATTACCAGCTGTTCGTAGAGTCATGCGTAAATCAATGGACAGCGTTATGAAACCCAACCACAGGTTTCATCAAGGTACGAACAACTCTGACAACGACTTTGACAAATGGTATCAGTTCTTGTATTAGATGATTTTATAAGTTTACGAGTAGTTAGCACAAGAACTGATACTCGTCGTTCTTGAAGTCTTGTGTATCTTGGTGAAACACCATCCAAGATGGCACGCATAAGCTTCCATAATTATGTACTCTATTCTTGAGAGGTAACAGAATCAAAGATGCCTGCTCTTCAATCTGCCTCTAAACAGGAAAATCGGATGAAAGCTCTTAACACCCTGGTGCCGTGTAATTACGCAGGCAATATATATAGACGAGACCCTTTTGAGGCTTTTTAGAATTTAGAGTTTCATCTCTGAGTATTCTATAGAGAACAGAACTATTCAGAGATGTTTATGAAATATGAAACTGATACCAGTCGTTCTTGAAGTCTTGTGTATCTTGGTGAAACACCATCCTAGATGCCACCTTTAAGCTTCCATATTTATGTACTCTATTCTGAAGAGATAACAGGATCAAAGATGCCTGTTATTCAATCTTCATCTCGACGGGAGAATCTGATGAAAGCTCTTAACACCCTGGTGCCGTGTAATTACGCAGGCAATATGTATAGATGATACCCGTTAGAGAATTTTCACATTTTCTTCTGATCATTTTAGCAGAACGTAGTTATACAGATACATTCATGAACGATTGCTGTGTTATGGTAAAAGACACTTGAATGTCATTAATTGAAATGATGAATATCCTCTTCTCAAATTTCTTTAAGCGGGCTCCAGATTCGATGATATGATTTAAATTATGTTATCGTTGATATTATTGAAAGTTCGTTACGGTTTATAAATGTTTAATGACTTTTCATAGATTGTATTTATCATTTTCATCAACTTATAATGATAATGATAATAATAATAATAATGATAATACGTGCGTTTGTATAGCGCTTTTTCCAGAGGATACAAAGCGTTGCTTAGAAAGACCTACATTAAGCTACATTAAGAATTATACAGATGGGTTTTGAGATGATTTAATATTGTGCTGCATTGTACATCATTCTGATTTCAAACTACTGGTACGATATTGGTCCAAGAATGCTTTGGAGATCTTATTCAATAATAAAACACCAATAGCAGCAACAAAAAATCCACATTTTTACCACGTAAATACATCTCTTAAAATGAAATTTGGTAAGCTGAAAAAAGGAACAACTCAGCTGTTCGTCAAGGATATTGTGCGTAAAGCACATATAATTTCCTATTTCAACTAGCATAATTATGTCATTTATGAGTTTATTGGCTGTTAGTATCAGCATGTTGTGTCATCGTTTTATTCTTTGTTAGTCCTGCATGAAGCTTTATTTCAAAACATCTAAAAGAATCCTTTAAATAGACATTGAAATCTCATCCACAATCCAATTTATAGTCAGATATTTTTGTTTCTCATTTCACACATCATCTACGAAAGGGGGCCCAGGTGTTCCATCTTTTATTGTATCTGACCAGATACGCATTAATCAACATTGCGACCAAATAAAGTCTGGTAATGACGGAGGAAAACACATCTTCTGGCCTTTGAATGTACGACGTAAACGCTAAAGTCACATTCCATTAAGACACTTGACGAGATATCAGATCTTATCTTGACAAGTTGATTTAATATCCATACTATTTCATCTCGTAAGGATATCTATCTCACAAATTCAGCTTTTTATTAGTCCATATTATTGTTTTAAAATTTAGCCTAAACATACTGCATGTCAACAAGGCGACATAATCTGAAATGAGAAGAGAAGAAATAAATTCCGATGTGCCATTGCTATAATCAATCTTAAATTTCTGTTTCCAATTTTGTAGATTCGTATCTTCAGTAGATTACATAAACTATTTTAACAAGTCAATTACAAGTCAAGCTGTTATTATAATGTGTCATGCATTGTCTTATATGTCTTATAAAAGTTATTCGTAGATTTAGTAAGTTAATTTTGAAAAAAAAATAGACAAAGTGTACACCAACACGTTGAGATGAAATATCTCGACAAGTTGCCAAGACAAATGGTACTTTAACGGTCTCGTAGCAAAATTCCCGATGAATACATCCAATCAACATTACCTAATCATCACATCATGACCCCGAGACGGAGTCTGTCGAAAACCATCCAGGTAAATTGACACTTAAGTACTTCCATAATGTAATTCCATGAATACATACAGTTGACAAAGTCCCATCATCATCAAGATATACACCAAATTGGTCCCTCGTGCAGCAGAACGACATCTGCGTCTTTAATAAACTAAATAAGTTTTCACGCCTAAGCTTGACGGAATAGGACACGACGTCGTCCGGAATGAATACTTCGACAAATCTCTAACTTTATTGATACTTTAACGCTTCCACAACGCACTTCTCAGTATGAATCCATCTAATCAACGAAGCCTTATTATCATATCATAACAGCGATTTTTTTGGTGCAGTAGAATGACACAACCGTCATTGATAACAAGCTTTTTTACACCTTGATTTGACGGAGTTGGAGTCAAACTGCATTATAACAGATATTTAGTCGAGATGGAGTCTAAGAACAAACAACCAGGTCGATTTGCACTTTAGTGCTTCCATAACGCATTTCCCATTAAAGCACCCAATTTTTGGAGTCTCATCACCACATTATATACCGAAAAAGGTCATTAGTGCAGTAAGAGGTCATTTTCGTCA
Organism: Temnopleurus reevesii; assembly: GCA_036244855.1. Taxonomy (NCBI): domain Eukaryota; kingdom Metazoa; phylum Echinodermata; class Echinoidea; order Temnopleuroida; family Temnopleuridae; genus Temnopleurus; species Temnopleurus reevesii. Next base: position 76,898 of record BQKZ01001605.1, read on the forward strand.
TTAATAAACTACAAAATATTTCACAACTTAGCTTGACGGAGTAGGACAAGACACAATCCGGTTGAAATACGTTGACAAGTCTCCAAGTCTAAAGGAACTTTAGCGCTTCCGTAGCGAACTCCTAATGAATACATCCAATCAACGATGGTTCATTATCACATAACTGACCTCGAGAATCCCTCGGAAGAATGAAAGAACGTTTTGGTCATTAATAAACTGACAAGCTATTTCACATCTTGGCTTGACGGAGTAAGACAAGACACCATTTGGTTTTACAAGTCTTTAGTGCTTCCGTAACAAACTCTTAATGAATACATCCAATCAGTGACGGTTCATTATAACATCAATGACCCTTAGAATACCCTCTTGGAGTGAACGGACGTTTGCGTCATTAATAAACTAACAAGCTATTTCACACCCTGACTTGACGGACTAGAACCAGACGCCCTTAGAGATCTTTCGCGGCTTTGGTAGACAGACAATGGCGCCAATTACCACCTGAATCTTCATGGGTATAGGGTGCCCAAGAAAGATGGGAGATTTACTAACAACCCAAAAGATTTAGAGGCTTTCGTAGACAAACAATAACGCAAATTAGCACCTGAGTCTTCATGGGTATAGGGTATACAAGAAAGATTGGGGCATTTACTAACCAACCAAAAGATTTAGAGGCTTTTGTAGACAAACAATAACGCAAATTAGCACCCGAGTCTTCAAGAGTATAGGGCATAGGGCGCTTCAGAAAAATGAGGGTTTGTAAGGACCAGAGGCAACTTGAGCTCTGGCGCGGCTTTGGTGGACAAACAGTAATGCCAATTACCTCCTGAGTCTTCCAATGTACAGGGTGCCCTAGAAAGGACTGGGCGCCTCTTGAACTTTGGAAGCTTTGGTAGACAAACAATGATTCCAACTACCACCTGGGCCTTCGAGGGTATACAGTATAGGGTGCCGCAGAAAAATGGGACATTTGGTACACCAGTCGCTTCTTCAGCTTTAAAAAAAAATCTATTATTGTTATTTATTAAAAAAAAAAATTATTTGCACATTTTGTCACGAACATCACGTCCCGGATCTCCTTCTTCGTGTCTTTTGTGTCAGACGTTGTGTCATATATCATGAGTCATAGACTTTGCGTCGTGTGTCATATACTTTGCGTCGTGTGTCATGGACTTTCCGTCATAGGTCATAGACTATGTGTCATAGGTCACATACTTTGTGCATGGGTCACATACTTTGCGTCACGTGTCACAGACTTTGCGTTCTGGTTCTCAAGCCTCACGTCTTTTATCTCTGACTTTGCGTCCTGGTTAGTAAACTTTTCGTTCAAGGTCACAAACACAAGTTACATGACGTGGTTGCAAACTTCACGGTACACATTTTTATCGTTTAGCGTACTTCTCTGTAACATTCTCTCCCAGAGTGCAATGAACGCACAACAACCAACCTCAGCCCCGGGTTGGCGCCAACCAAACACTGCAACGCGCAGCAGACTATGACAGAAAAACACCCAAATGCATCCACATGCTGAATTTTCAATGGCGCATTATCGGGCAATTAACGACACTACCAATCTACTTAAGCAATGTCCGGCGGGCTCCCGGGGGAAATATGCCTAATTGTTCACCCTCTTGTGGATGCGGTGGTCCTCCTTAATGGGAGTTTTAAAAATGTATTCCGATCGCAAAGATCCGGTCACATAGGACCCCGGAAGCAACAAGATTCAACATGACTCTTCGTTAATTCAGAGTTAACTGCCCCCGATCAAAGAGTCGTGTTGAATGGTGTTGCTTCCGGGGCCCTATGTGACCGGGGCTTTAAAGGAAGAGGCTGGGAAGACTCTCATACCGAGCCAAGGTCAAGGGAAGCTCTTGATAGGTTTTCTAAAAGTGTGAGACCTGATTCGATGCGAGCTGATGTTTATCTCAAGTCGCAGTAATTTTCTAAAGTGGCAGAATATGCGGTTTTTGCAGTGTTTCGTTATGAATTACTGTAGGAAATGCGCCCTTTAGTGAAGACAAGTTTCCGCTTGGGTCGTTCTGTCTTTCGATGTGTTTCATTGAATATTGCCTGACAGAAATGCGGTTTTGATAACATCATACATACCTTGAGTCTTGTGCACTTTGGAGAGTTTCTTTCTAGATTTGTTTTACCCAGATTCAATAAAATGGTCTCAAGAAGAATGACACAGGCTCCTTATTCTAATCTAAATATCCAAAAAATTCTAGATGGAAAATAAATATATGTACCTGGATTTCTTTTATTTCCGTTTCCTCTTTTTTTTCTTGCCTTCATTTACTATATTCTTATCCGTCCACTGTAAAATGATTTCCAAAATAATTTCAAACTAAGCTAAAACATTTCGAGAATTAAATTTGTCACAGAATACAAGTATGGTGCGTCTGTGATTTTGACGACATTAAATGATCAAATCATATCTCGAATACATTACGTAACATTGACAACGATGATGATAATGATAATGCAAGTTACGATGACAGCAGTGCATTATTTTCTTTGCAACCATTTGATGAAAACTTTCTATCTGTAACACATCTCTCAAATTTGAATGGCTGTCATGACTTTCGCCTTTCAACTAGAGGGTCGTAGGTTCGATACCCACCCATGGCGTTAATTTCCTTCAACAAGAGATTCATCCACATTGTGCTGCACTCAACTCAGGTGAGGTGAATGGGTACCTGGTAGGAATATTTATTCTTTGAAACGCCAAGTGCGCTGCATGGTGGCTGCCGGGCTAAAGCCAGGGTAATAATGCTGCAATTGTAGAGCGCTTAGGGAATTCTCATGAAGAGTTGATAAGCGCTATATAAAAGCCGTTCATTATTATTATTATCCCTTGTATTATAATGACTATCACCGATGTTATAACAGTTCTGAGTTCCGAACAAAGACAAGTCGGAAATATTTATGTCACTTAAACCTATCTGTCGTAAAATATTGAATAATTCCTTCTTATCTTATTTGTCTAAACCCTAAAGTGCATTTGTTGTATATTAAGATAAGTGCGTTTTAGAATAACATGTAAAGATGCCAAATTTCGAAATTCCAAGAATGTTGGCGACAACCGTCAAAGTAGTAATAGCATATCATATTCCAATTTTTTAAAAGGATCCTACATCATTTGTTATTTTCGTTGTTGTTGATACTATCACATTCGTCTTGGTTTAGAGTTTCAGCAAGTGTTTTGTTATTGTTTTTCATTTGCCAGTGATAGCTATACTTTTATGAACAAGACAAATGTTTAGATACAGAACTTTAAAGGTCAGTATCCATTGAGTGGAAGATTTACGGAGATTTTATCTTATTGAAGTGCTACCAAAGTGTTATTTATTGAAATAGACATATCTAGAATTTTCATACGGGTTAGGGGAAAGGGGCGGTTGCTCGACAAGATAGCGTCACTGAGGCGTCGCCTCCTCCTCCCCCACAGAATACGCAATTGCACAATGTTGGATTCGGTTCAATTGAGGAGCTCTTCAAAAGACATTGATAACCAACATAACTATGTTTTTGTGCGTGAAGTGAGCGTGACGCTTTTGCGTTTATGCTTATGTGTGCGTGTGTGATTGTTTGAGTGTAGGTGGGTATGTATATGTTTTGTGGAAGTGTTTGTCGAAGATAAATTCACAGTAGGCCTATATATTATTCAATGCATTTGCAATATGAAAAGTCAATTTCAGAAGCAGTAATTTAGAGCAGTTGCGAACCGAATTTCAAACTCAATCAATTTAGATAATGAAATTGAAGTAGGTGTGAAAATTATGGATGCATTAGATTTCTACAGATATGTTGTATGTATATATATATATATATATATATATCGGCTTGTTTCATTTTCCCCCAATCAATAATTCAAAGAAGTCCCTTTGATGGAATTGATTTAGCCATCACGTACATATAAAAGGAGAATCAGAACACATTTTTTAGTTTTCCTAATTCTGAAATCAATTGGGATTTTTTTTCCTTCAAATTTCCTTATTTTTGAATTATAAGTCATTTCCCCTTCAAAAACACTTTGTCTAATAAAACTCTCATCAGAAAGTCTACAATGTTGAAATATCTGTAAATTCAAGCAGATGCTACATAAGTAGAGTTACAAGAAGAAATTCAGTGTACTTTAGATTAGTTACTATGGCAATAACATGATCACACGGAACCATTGTTGCGTTTTACTGCGTGAAACATATCGCTACAAATTATTGATTTGGGGTTATATGGGGTCAAAAATAAAATGTGTACATTGTATATTGCTTATCTGCATAAAATCAACCCAAAATGACTTCATCCAACATGACGTGGACAATTATTAAGAAGTTAGAAGCAAATGAACGGTTCGTTCACGGTCGGCTTAGGCTCCGTAGGTCCGAGTTAGGTTCCATGCGGGCACTTTGATTTAAAATGCGCGCGCATTTGTGTGTGTGTCCGTCCCATTCCTTCCCTGTGCGAGCTCGTCTTGGTACACGTCGTCTTGATTTATCATGAGAATCAATCAGTTTTAAAAATGCAATATTGTATTGTATGTATACTGCTAACTAGCACATTATATCAGGGCCTAAGATACCGTTTAAACCATGTCCGTATTTTAAAATAAACATCTGACGACGCAACCGTTATGTGAATCTGTAATTTTACAAGTAAAGTTTTACAGCGTACAGTAAAAACGAACTCGTTCATCCATCGATTTACATATAACGGAAGCCAATCTTGGTCGCTACGCTACAGGGTAACCGTTGCATGTGGTCCCTAGACAGCACCGAAGGTCAGGTATCATTAATGATATTCTTATAGCAACTAAAAGAAACGGAGCAGACTCCATCTTGTTCAGCTTCAGGGGTCAATTTCGCTAACGTGATCTCCAAAATAGAAACTAATATTCGAGTTAAAATGCCACAGGTTCATCGTATCTGCAGTCCTGCATCGGACATGCCTGCAAACATGCTGTAAATTAGGCCTGGCTTGTTTACCCTGCCCCGCATTTGATTGGGTTGTGATCCACATTGTACAATCAACAAGTGGGGCCAAAGGGAGCTTGTTCAAAGTCATGGAAGTGTGTGCTTTTAAGCAAGGTTCACACGAGGTGCTAATGTATCACAGCATGTTGCAGCCGTGCCCAGAACCAATGGCATACGGTTGATGCCCCGTATCTGATGGGGTTGTGATCCGAATTGTAC
>BQKZ01001606.1:11079-26754 GCA_036244855.1 Temnopleurus reevesii
TTCTACATCCACTTCTTCTACATCTACTACTTCTACGTCTACTATTTCTACATCTACTACTTCTACATCTTCTAGTTCTACGTATACTTCTACATCTACTTCTTTTACATCTACTACTTGTACATCTAAGGGGGTGTTGTTCAAAAGTTGCAACTGATCGCAAGTTGCAGTTGATCGGAACGTGCCAATCAACATCATTGTTTCATGCGCGTTTTGTTAAATGGAATGAAATTGCGCGTTATATACATTTTGCAAAGTTACAGTTGATTTGCATTTGATTTTGAACAACACCCCATTAGTTCGAGTAGTACTGGTACTTAATGCCTTCATGAATTGTGCTCTTTACTTTGTAAACTTGAAATTATTTTACTCATATTTTGCTCTTTAAGAGTTATTTCAGCACATATTACGAGGAGATTTTGCATTTCGTGCTAGCTCATCTAAATCCAAACGAAAAACTTGAGCACGTAGTAGGTTCCGAAATTACTCTCTAAGTGCAGAAAATGTAACACTCTACGTGCAGTCACTATACTATGGAAGCTCATTTGGATCAAAATCAGTTCTGACACTTTTTACATATAAGCTTTTTACGTATGAATTAGAGGAGAACTTCATCCAGACATTGTTACTCTCTCAGTGGATGATGAAAAATACAATGATCAAACAGTGAAAATTTGAGAAAAATTCAACAATCCATTCAAAAGTTATGGATTTTCAAAGTTTTGATTTGAACCCTCATGGGCTTCTTAAATTGGCAATGTACAGGCACAAAATGGCTGCCAACATGTAGAACTCTCCATTTACTTTGTACATAGAATTTCACATTTTCCTCTTTTTTTTTTTCTTTTTTTTTTTAGAAAAGTAGACAATGAATCAACACAATTCATTCCGAAATGCATGCAGAATCAAAATGTCCATATCATACTTGAAGAGAAAAGTACAATTTTGTCTACTTTTCGAGAAAAAGAAGAAAATGTGAAATTCTGTGTACAAAGTGAATGGAGAGTTCTACATATTGGCAGCCATTTTATGCATGTACGTTGCCAATTTGAGGAGCCCATGAGGAGTATTAATCAAAACTTTGAAAATTCATGACTTTTGAATGGATTGTCAGATTTTGCTCAAATTTTCACAGATTGACCATTGTATTTTTCTTCATCCACTGAGCACATATCAATGTCTGGGTGAAGTTCCCCTTTAAAGTCAAGCATATGAAGATTCCCATTTGGGGTTAAATATTTTACTCAATTGATCCGTTTGCCCATGTTTTCTCTCTCTGTTCTCTCCCTTTTCTACTAATGTTTCTCTTCAAAACATTTCTCAAGATGAAAGCGTAATTTTCCTTATATTTCAGAAAACACCGTTCATGTCAAATGAAAATAAGGACGGGAGAAAGAAAATAGTTTTTAGATTCTTCCTCTCTCCCTTCTCTCGAGTCTAGTGGTGACAGTGGAAATGTGTGTTTTTGCCCTACACGGTTTACCACAAACAGAACATGCACTCCTCTAAAATACAGGGGAGAAAAGTTTTTGACGAACAATACGTTTTTACACCCCAAAAGAACAACATGTAACAAAAGAAACAATAAAAAATGACCCCAAGGGGACAGGGAATCTACCTTTCTTTCTCTTCGGTTCCCTCCCTTTTCATTATTCGGTTATTTTCTTTACTTTTTGCTCACTTTAGGGCTCAAAAAGTCAGGCTTTTAATACCCGTAATACTTGTAAAACCGGTGCGTCGTGTACACAAAATGTGAATGGATGTGAATAAGAATTATCCGCCCGACCGCTCCGCCTAGGTATATGAATGCCCCGGACATTTCCTTCTTCATTTCTTTCTCTCTCTGTTGCACGAGTTTTCAGAGGAGCCATTCCTTTCTTGCTTAAAGTACAACGATCTTACATTCTGTGTTTATATAAAAGGAGGAAAATAATCTTAGCCCCGTCTGGAAAATCCGCTGTAAAAATTGAAAACAATTTTCGTTTCATTCAGGAACAGGAGTCATTGAAGTTAACTATCTGAACATATAGAACTTTGGGAAAGATATCAAACTTACACTGAAGCTATAAAAATATATGCTTTCACATACCGACCTACAGGATTAATGAAAATTAATAGCACACATTATAGTAATTAAAAAGTGAATATTAGAGTATGGCGTCGTCAAATCGTAAATCTATTGAGAAAAGCTTTGAAACAGTTATGTTTATTATTCCGGGTAATTTCGTTATTTTTATGTATTTATAAATTTATATATGACTTAACTGTATCGTGATAGTACAATGAAAATAGCATTGGATTCTTAATGTCAACGAATTCGTTTATTAGTTGCTTAATAACACCTTCCTTAGCATGCTCAGTCGATTAAAGAAAAAAAATCATTTTGATCATTGAATTATGACGCGTGTATGATTCTTTATTAATTTACTTATTTATTATTTAGTCCCTAATTTTAGAAACGATGAAACATGATAATCATTCTGAAGTCATTGAATGAATAAACTAAGAAATGCCTTGGGGAAGCATAAATTTTACTAGGAAAATGCTGTACGACATTTAATGAATGTTCATCATAATCAAGCGTCAACGTCAGACTGCTGAAATAAAATGTAAAAAATAAACATAGCAGAAAACGCCATTTATGTTAATTTGTGGTATTGGAGTGGAAATAAAAATCAATCAATCAATCCGCTTTGAAAACATCAATGATATTTACTCGCCAGATTAATTTCAAAGTCGGATATATTGCGGCTGGATGGACGCATATACTCTTCAGATTATTTCAAATGAATTTGTTTGATCTATTTTCTCCTTTTTATAGGTTGAGGTATTGGTATCAAAATATGGTGCAGAAATAAGTGACATGTGTCTGTCAAACTTCAAAGACTGATCCATTTGTGCTTACCAGAAAACTACATTTTGTATTATTTCATTCGGCATAGGTGTTTCTGTTAACCAAACGATACAGCAAAAAAAAAAAAAAAAAAAAAAAAAAGGAACGCACGAACAAGATATCTCAAAAGGATCACAAAAGCATTTGGAATGAATGGGAATTTAGGAAAACGGAAGTTTTTACAGAATTATTTTGTTTTGATTATCGCGTTGAAAGGGAAGGAACAATAAACCTCGCGTCATTCTTGCAGTTAATATTTTTATTGTCAGCCCCAAAATTTTGAAAAGGGATAGGAGGGGCACTATGAGTTCACAAACCTCGGCAAAGTGATGAAAATTATGACAACAGAGACATTATTTACAAATCGAGAAAATATTTTTGAACACTGATTTATGAATGAATGAGTTTGTATGGGAAGGTATAACTGCTGAGAAAATATGAAGCAGAAAAGTACAGCATGTACATCGGTCGTAGCATAGTTTTGCTATATTTCTTAGCATAAATTGATATAATTATTTCCATAATTTTGACTAGAACCCAACTTCAATGATCCTTTTTTTAATCGGAATAGGCTCACCTTCAATCAATCTTTGATATATATTTTTTACATTTCGATGTAAATTGTATCACCAAATCAATATACTGTAAATCAATTAAAGTATATGGCAATTCAAACATATAGAAAATGATATAGGATTTCCCAGACAATTTAAAACTATTTTTGAAAATGTGTTACTGCATCTAATTTCGCGTAGAGTGCATTAGGTGCGTACGTGATTTGGTGTAATTGAATGCTTGGATCGTTAAATCGCTTGAGAACAGTATAAAATTGGCTGGGAAAAACTATATCCATTAACAATTCGAAAATGTGATTCAATATGGTTTCGTAGTATACAGTGTAATTTAAAAGATGATGGGCATTATTTTCGAAAATCTTTCAATTTACCGTTTTTTATCTAAATTATGAAGTGATTTTAGATAACTTTCTTTGGTCGTCCAAACATATTCTAATACCGGCATGTGTGTTGTTATGTTAAAAGACATTTTCCTCCTTGTTCAAGGGTATAGAAACTATGTAACCTCTTAGAAAATTAAAGAAAGTGAAATTTCATGTCTAATACATACAAATAGACAGTTGATCAAAGCTGCTGATTTGCATAGTGACCAGGGATTAACACAAAAATGTAGATGAATGTAAAACTTTATTTATTCTTTAAGTTATTTTGATCATTTTATCTTGAATATAATAATGGGTTTAATACGATATAAAGTACTTCTGCTAAATAAAGTAGGTCATTGACAATAGATCCGTACGCCGTGTATTGAACTGTGCAGACACAACAATCACAAGCCGGTTCCAAATCGAATAGCCCTATAAAGGTCCATTGAATTGGCGTTCGGCTTAATTTTACTGAAGTAGATGATATCGTGTTGTTTGTAATTTCCATGATATAATATTCAAATAATCTTTCTTTCATTGACATCTCGTAAAATATCTGGAGTGGACTTCCCTTTAAGAGACGGGCGAGGGGTGGGGGGGGGGNAGGGGGGGGGGGGGGGGGGGGGGGGGGGGCTTTTGACAGGAGACGTCGAAATAATTTCTACACAGTTGGCGGTGCATCCCAATATGGGATAATTGCTTTGTGGTGAATTTGAAACAGTCTTTTACCAATCGAACATCCAGGCCCGAGTTATCTCCATTTGATTTCTTCCTCAATTGTTGAACTTTGTCTGTCGCTTTGCTTCGTGGAGATGGGATTATTCCAGTATTGCTAACCACTTCTCCAGAAAAATTAGTTTTATTCACCAATGAAATTATCGACCATTTTCATATGCACTCTAAACATGAAGCGTTGTTCAAGACTTTGGTGGCGCACATCATGCTATGACAATGTGCAATGCAACCATTTTCATGAATTCATTCTGTATGAGAATGATTTAGATGATAATTTAGATGATAACCTAAGACTTTTAACTAATTTGGTGCTTGAGAAGTAGTCATGCATATCCAAAAAGTATACGAAAATGAATTCATTTGTTGTATTACTTGATTTTATATTGAAAGTTTCTTTACCAAAATGTTTGTTTTATGCATTCTTTGATATATTTCACATTTCTTATTGTATTATGTACATTCCCGGTGATAGAGTGGACATTTGAGTCACGTGGTGGAACAATCATGTCATTGAAAAGCGAAAATTTATATCTTGTCCCCTATTCATCCTGCTCCTTCTCCTGTTCCTTCTCCTCCTCATCATCATAATCATCATCATCATCATCATCATCATCATCATCATCATCATCATCATCATCATCATTATAACCATCATCTATATCATAATCATCATCATCTTCTTCTTCTTCTTTTTCTTCTTCTTCTTCTTCTTCTTCTTCTTCTTCTTCTTCTTCTTCTTCTTCATCTTCTCCTTCGTCTTCTTCTCTACCCCCTGCTCCTTCTAAACTCATCCCCTTCTGATCCATCTTCTCTCTTTCTCGTTCTCTTTCTCAATAACTCTCCTCCCTTTCTCTTTTCTTTTCGCTTTCTTTCCCTCCCTCTCTCCTTCCATCATGTCCCACTTTAATGCGAAGGCCACCCTTCTTTTTCCTCCCATCTGGGCACCACATGTCCCTGTCCATGCTGTCGAACCCAGTAACAATCACTTGCAAATCTAAGACATCCATTCTTGATGTATTTTTTTGTTCCTTTTTTTTGTTTTAACAATATGTTTGAATAATATTAGCATTTCGTTTTTACAGACCTGTGTATCACATCGCTTTATATCATTACGGAAGCGCTTTGACCAGTCAATACTGACCGAAAAGGCGCTATATAAATCCGCAATATTATTATTATTATTATTATTACGTTACTTACTTGGCATTGAGAGCAGAAAAATGAAATTACCTGCACAAAAAATATGTTAATATTTCAACAAAGATATGTGCGCGAAATTTAGGCGCGCATTTAGGATTTCTCAACCCGATATAGATGCGGGTGTGGGGGGGGGGGGGGGGGCAAAAGAAACACGAAAATAAGTAATCGCCTACTAGATTACTGCGTCCCTCGCTTATTTTGCGCCCTTCACCAACATTGCACCCCTCCCTTATGAGAAGCTGACAAACGAAAGGAGGAATTTTGTGCCCATCTAGTCAATTTTGAGCCCCCATTTGATCTGTTTATTCAAGTCCCCCTCCTCCTACCCGCCCCTTACTCCTACACTTTACGCATATTATGGTATTGCGTTCGATTTACACACTTGAAAGCTTTAGAAACATGCTGTACTTACCTCTAGTGGTTAAGAATATATAAGACCAAAATATCGCCATCGATATGATAAATTTTATCCGACATTTTGCACGTATTAATATACTGCCTTGTGTTGTATGAATTTACCCAACTATTCAAATCTACTGCACTGTTCAATGGGATATTTGTATCTTAGATCTATTACATGGGAAAGTCAGAAAACCTACTAAAAAAATTCCCGTGTAATTTCAAGAAACATTGCATAGATCAATTTATATGATTCATGTATATAGTCTGATGTAGGAAGGAATTAACTTTTCAAGTCTGCCCTATGAATTTGTGGAATGTTTTTAATCATTCCACAAGAGAAACATATATACTTGAGATGGATTAAAACAGGAATGATGAAGCCGTATAAGAAATCACGACACTTTTTACATAAAACCCCTTAATTAAAAAAAAAGTACGCGCAAAAAAAGGAAGTCTTCATTTTAAAGGGTAAGCAATCCCTGACATTATCGTGCTCTTATTGAATGAATAAAATCAGATGAACAAACTGTGAAAATTTGATCAAAATCGAACAACCCGTTAAAACGTTACGAATTTTCAAAGTCACAGAGATATGACGATACATAAGCCCCCCCCCCCCCCCCGCTACGTAGCGGGAGGGGGGTGGGGGCTGATGGGGCGGGCACCTCCTTTGAAGTAAAGATATAGTCTACAAGAACCGGGAAAACGCAATAAATTCATTACAATTGTGCCGCACTCAACCCAAATTCCTGCGACGCACCTTGCAGAAATTTATTAAGTCTAAGTCTATTTCAATGCTCCCTGGCTTGCGATTGTAATTTTCACACAGTTAAATACATGACACACGGATCTCTTGTCCCATGACACAAGTAATCCTTAAAAAATGTTGTTTCTAAAATATGTTACCATTCATTTATTTCTCGTGTCCTGTCGTTTCGAGTACGCGTTGCACTCCCACTCCCCTCATCCAAGTTCGTAGCATCTTTAAATCTTATGGGAGGATAGAAGTTGGTTTATAATAAAAAGTGAAATATGATCGCCTTTGAATTGTCAAACTTGATGACAGTTTGTAAACACGCCAAGCCCCAAGTCCTCAGGAAGAGTCAATATTTAGCGATAGTGCTTTTAGGGAAGAGGTGCGTGGCTGCACCCCTCGGGGAAGATGGTTCTGGTCTTCTTACCCCTGTATATACCAAGGTGCTCTGTTGTATGTCTCTCTCTACACTTGACTTTAACGCCAACTTGTTTACTCCCGGTTCCATTTAAATCATATTTTACAACTCTTCCTGAAACAGGCAGACGAAGAACTGGTAACTAAGTATTTGTAGCAATTATGCAATGAAGTCATGCCGGCCGTTAAGTTTCATAACATTTTAAAGTTTGATCATTCTAATATTGATATGCATTGTTTCCCGCAGCAGATGTACTGTGCTTTTAGGGAAGAGGTGTGTGGCTACACCCTCAGGAAAGATGGTTCAGGGGCCCGTGACACGATCAATTTTGCGATCAATCGCAAATTTTTGTACAAGGTTTCCCATTGACTTACGATTGATTCTAACCGTACGCTCGATTGGTAAGCTTTATGTTACAGGGCCCAGGTCTTCTAACCCCAGGAAATACCAAGGTTCTCTGTTGTCTGTAGTATCTCTCTCACTCTGCACTTGACTTTAACACCAATTTTTGTTTACCCCCAGTTCCATTTAAATCAAATTTTACCCCCTCTTCTTGAAACAGGCAGACAAAAACTTCATAAAAGAAATGGTTACATTAATGCAATAATAATAATAATACATAACATTTATTAGGCGCTTAATACGGATGTTTCTAAGCACACAGTATTCTGATTACGGAAAGATTATTAACCGGGAAATTAAGTGAAGAAAAAGAGGAGGAATAGGTAACATAAACAATTAACAAAACAAATTAACAAAAACAGAGGCGATCAATTAAATCAATGTAAATATAGTGTGCACCTCCACTGACCAACCCACAACAATGAAGTTATAATTTATAACAATTTAATGTGTGATAATTCTAATATTGATCAGGTGTTGATATGCAAAGCTTACCGCAGCAAATGCACCGTGCTTTAAGAGAAGAGGTGCGTGGTTGCACCCCTCTTGAAGATGAGAGCTGATATTCTTACCCCTGAAGGTAATCTGTTGTATCTCTCTCTCTCTCTCTCTCTCTCTCTCTCTCTCTCTTTGCACTTGACTTTAACGCCTATCCTGTTTACCCCCAGTTCCATTTAAATCTTCTTTTGACGATGACTTTCAAGTATCCCCTTTTCCCGGAGCAGGCAGACGAAGATGAAGTATTCATAAAAAAGTATATTGATAGTAACCACTAGGCTATGAATTGACACACTGACCTTGAATATCAATGATATTTTGAAGTATGATAGATAATTATGATACTGATTTGCAGATCTTCGTGTAACAATCACTCCTAGGTAGCATATTGTCCACACAACTACATGTATTATATAAGAATCAATTTAGAAATTACATCAAATAGATATGAACAAATCTTTTGTGAAAACTTACAATATTATTCAACGAAGCCCTTCGCGTCGTGATATGCAATAAAAACCACTCACATTTTTTTTTGGAGTTACCAAATTAAAAGACCATCGTTCCAGCAAATATTCAGTCGATTTCTGCTTGATTCCCGTTTTAAATGATATAAATCTGAACGTGTTTTGCGATGTTATCTATTTATAATATTATTGTCCATTTTACCCACCGTAATTAGGATATACAGCATGTATATGTATATATATATTTATTGTGATTTTTATACATTGACAGATGCATGTAATAAAAAAGAATGATGTCATGATATTATGTATGACCAAAAGATACTCCTTCGACTAAGACTGTATTCAAATACATTTATTTATGATCACATATTTTGTCCGTTTAATTGTTTGGTGTTCTTTTTTAATTCACTAATCACATTTACTCTCACCTAATGGCACTTGATCGATATGACTTTGATACCAAAATTCTGCTAAATATTTTTAACTGTATTTTTTGAGGATTTTTTTTCTTCAAAATGCATATTTATACACACTGTATACATTTTCAAAGGGCGTTAAGTTTTTACCAACATCTTTTGTTTTCATAAGAAGCTTGCGAGTGATGAGTGAAAGGGAAAATGACAAGACGGTAATATATGTGTCAGGCCCAATCGAAATGGATGGAAAACAAAATACTGGGTGCGACCTTAAAAGAACAATTCACAAATTTGGCACAAGTTTCCCATTCTTTCACTCTTCAAAACTCGTAAACTTTGGAGTGGTAACGACCCCGTAAAACGTGAGATATTGATAGGTAGAAGAAGATGGAGAGATAGCAAGAAGGGAGGAAAAAGAGGAGATAGAATGATAAATAGAAGCAGAGGAAGAGGGAGAGAAGGAGAAAAGAAGGATGAAAAAGAGGAAGAGAAGAGAAAAGAAGAAAAAAGACAACAAAAAAAAAGAGGAAGAGAAAAGAAAAGGTAAAGAAAGATAGAAAAAGAGGAGGAGTAAGAGGAAAGAGGAAAGAGGAAAGAGAAAGGTAGAAAAAGGAAAACAAAGAGAAGACAAACATTTAAGTAAGGGAGAAAGAGAGGGAGAAAGTGAGAAAGAGATATCATTATTCACAAATGCTTATTCATTTATGCAAAATAATAACTAAGACAGTTTATAAAGCTATGATTTGTACGTCATCGTATAATTATCAGATTCCTTTCAAAATGATGACGAAATCCGCAAAAAGTCGTAAAACGATTGCTTAAATAAAAAACAAAACAGTAGAAACAAAAGAGTGGAAATCATTTGAAATCAAGTGTAGAAAAATTGATCTGTTCTTGAAACAAAATTAGAAAGACTTTTGTATAGAATTAAGTGTGTCATAAATTGGACAATTGGTCTGTCCGTCATGTATAACACTGCAAACATCACAATCGCAAGCCGTTTCCAATGTGAACAGCATTACAAAGAAGCATTGAATTGGCGTTCGACCTAATTTTGCGGAAGTAGATTATATGGTTTTATTGAAAAAAATGTATGGTGTCTTTAAGTGATATATTTCGGTTGTATTTCAAACAAATGTGCTATGGAGTTTCTTCACGTGATATTCATTCAGCCTACCATTAACACAATATATGAACCATTCGCATAATATTTTGTTGTTATTTCTGGCAAGCTTTCAAGTTATTAAGAACAGCATTTGTTTTGAAAGTATGCTCCAAATACATGTGAAGTGTGCACTGTCTTCGAAAGATTTTCAACAAAAAGTCATTTCCATTGCACAAAGTGTTTTTAAGAGGGCGGGGCTCAATGAGGTCTGTTTTTTTTTCTGGGGCGTTTGGAGCTCTTTAATGTTTAGGATCATCTCACGAGAAGAGTGAATATTGCAGCACTTTGTGACGCCATATTTGGTTCTATCTCTTTCTGTAAATAGAACATATCTCGCAAACGACGAGCATCGCTCTATTGCGTGTGTTTCCAATCACATGCTCTCACTTCGTCATTTATTACCCCGATTGAGAAAGTTTCTGTTTATTTGAAGTCCTCTTATCTACCATAGCTATCAACAAATTCAGTGCCGACGGTCATTCGTACATGTCACGTTTTGTTGAGGCGATTCTAGCCCAAGATTGGCGGATTTTTTTTGTGTTCTGTTTGTTGTCCGCATACCATCGGGGAGAGGACGGGCGATTCAAAATGGCGACTTGCTGTCAAGACGGGCGGACGTGACTTCCAACCAAATTGTTACAGGAGATATTCTTATTATCTTCTGAATCATCGGTTTTAACCCTCTTAGCGCCAGCGCAAAGATACAGCATGAAAAGCCAATGTGTTTGGGGTTACGGAGTTGTCGCGAGATGGCGAATCGCTAATATGACGGACGTGACTACCAACTAAACTGTTACAGGAGATATTCTTATTATCATCTGAACCATCGGTCTTAACCCTCTCAGCACCAATACAAAGACGCAGAATGAAAGGCCTATGTGTTTGGGGTTGAGGGGTTTTTGGAAGATGGCGACTCGCTGACACGACAGACGTGACTACCAACCAAACCTTTACATTCTCATTATCTTCTGGACCATCAGTCTTAACCCTCTTAGCGTCATTACAAAGATACAGCATACAGGCATGAAAAAGCCAATGTGTTCGGGTGCTACGAGGTTGAGACGCAAGATGGCGAATCGCTAATATGACGGAATACATACTACCAACCAAATAGTTAACAGATATTAGTACTACCTTCATCAGCACCAGTGCAGAGATGCAACATAAACAAAATGATGAAAACGATGGGTTTATTGGTCAAGGGTTTGATTCCCACTGGTTGCAAGATGTCGACTAGCTGACATGACGGACGTGCCTTGAAACAGACAGAACTTGAAATCATAATTTGAACCATAACTCGAACATTTTTTTCATGCTGTTTGCGCCAATGAAAAGTTGAACATATTGAAAATGTGCTTCTTCGTTATGGGATTAGGAGGGTTAAGCGCTATTTCCCAAGATTGCGTTGTGAAACAAAAGACAGGTTCCGCGCGTGCCGTTTCGATTTGAAAGGTTCTCAAGCATAAAAAATATGGTTATGAGAATTATTGTCAGTTTTTGTATTTTATCCCCGCAACACCCAAGCATTTCAAGGATATTTGTGATACTCCTACCAGGTTGTATACCCATTCACCTCACCTGGGTTGAATGCAGCACAATGTGTATATGTATTTCTTGCCGGAGAAAATTATTGTCAGGGATGGGACTCGAACCGCGACCCTCTGGTTGATAGACGAAAGTCAGAACCATTATATGACGATACATATTTATACATATTCCTGATTTCAAAACTGTAGAGACCATCTTTCGCGTCTCCCTGTACTATTTAGGAGCCAGGAAGGATTTTATTTTTATTTCTCTATTACTTTAACTAAAAAGTGAAAAATGTGGTTTGGTCTAGATGTTTTGGAACAAGAAAAACATACAAAACATAATATTTCAAATATATGTGGAATATATTCCATATTCATTTATTCTATATTTATTTATATCTTAATCTCACAAATACCGTTTCTATTCTCAGAAATCTATTCTATTTTTTGAATATTTTCCTCAATTTCTCTTCATCGCTAAAAAATAGGCTTAGGAATGGGTTTTTCCCCCTACTTTGCCTGTATTTTCTAAATACATTTTAGCTATTTTCTACAATGAAACAAATTGAGATATCTCTGATATATTTCTTTGATATCCTGTAATTTATTTTATTTTTTACTAGGGGAGACACAATCACTCGAGTCGCTACTCACTATTTAGGAGGGGAGGGAACGTGCGAATGGGATCTGGACATCTCGAGGGGGTGATTGTTTTATACCACACTCTCGAAAGTAACTATAAAATGACATGAACAATCAGTTTGGACAATCTCATCGAATTGATATAGCGCGTTTGGTGGTCATTTTAAAGCACTGCACAAAAACAATCTATAGCTTTAAAATGTAAAAAAAAGAAACACAAATAAACCAAGCACACACACAAACACAAACACAAACAATTCAAGCCCAAACCCCGATATTGAAATATCCACATCAGATAGGGATGGATATTTTCGCCTAAATATTTCACAATGGCTCTAGAATTTGAAAGACACTTTGCGAAGGCAGAAATCATATTAATACGTATAATAGGAAAACGCTTAGCTGACACGTACGCATGCGTGCGTAGAGTGCCAGCCGAACGCTTATGACTTCGGTCAAGCGTGTTTAGAAGTTCACAAACGATGGGCTGGAGTTGGCGAAAACGCAAAGGTATGATTAACTCAGAGAATATTGAATTCAATGCTCTCCATAAACTTTCCAGAAAATAGTATTAATTTTGTTTTTCTCTAATCGTTTTTTTTTTTAGGAAATATGATTGTCTTCGCTAAGTAATATTTTGTTATAATGCATGGGTCTGCAGCTGGGTTCGGTCTCGCACTGCACTTTTTATGACTTGCTCCTTTATTCTACCCTTTTATTTTTGTATTTTTATATGATTATTGTATTCTGATCTTGGAAAACATGTGTAATTATTATCATTTGTGACTTGTGACCATTGATTCCAATAAAAACTAAATAAGTATGATTGTGTATTTTTGCGTTTGCTTGAGGCTCAATTTGGCCTTAGGTGGGGGTGGGGCACGTGCCATTTCATGTTCCTCCCTCCAACCTTGTGGCTTCCCCATTGCAAACACAATTCTGAGGCTCCTTTATACCTTTGCATTTATATCCACCGTGTTCCCAGCGTTCAAGAAATTGGAAAGACGCCCCGCTAACGCAGAAATACGAAGAAATGACGCTTGACCGACGTTGTAGGCGTTTGTGTGACGCTCGACTTAAGCCATATAGCGTCAACCAATTTTAGTGTCAATCAATCATTTGCACTTCTGCGTTCATAGAACGTCTTTTAAATGTCACTACTGGGCTTTCGTTTTACAACGCGAATGCTATTCAGAACGTTAGATCTATGGGGAGCCAAAGTGGAGGATAATGTGCTCTGGAATACAATACGGTCCGAAGGGTCTTACAAGTCATTTTGTTTAGAAAATAACACCCTTTACAAAATACAAAAATGAACGTTTCGGCAGTCCATAGATTGAACGTCGTTACTAGAGGTCGCGTTGCAAAGCGAAAGCCTAGTGGTAATGCGGAACAGACGTTACCTATAAATGCAGAGGTGTGACGGAGTTCCGTCATCTCAGACAACACTCGGCGTACGCCAATCTAAGCGTCTATTAAGCGCCTTTCATTTGTATTTCTGCGTCTTTTAAATGCATTAGCTATAAATGCAGAGGTGTGACGGAGTTCTGTCCTCTCAGACAATATTTTGAAAAGTACAGCCACGAAGTCTTGCTAAATAAAGTAGGCTACACCTCGAAGTCTGAGCCCTTTGTTGGCCATTTCCTCCCCTCTGTTTTGCCATGTTTGTGGGACCAGGTTCGAGCAACAAACTGCCTTTTGTACCCTCACACCTCGCCCAGGTTTTCATTCAGCGAGCGCGGGCCAAAATGATAACAAAAAACAAACCTGGATTCAAACGTCACACGACACACTTCTGTAGCCGTTGCGGTTGTTTGCAAGTCATGTTTATCGAGGGAAGTGGGTTTTAGGAGTCTTGTGCATGTTCTTGCTGTAAGAGGTTCTTGGTTCGAATCCCCGACCGATGCATTGCGAAAACTAGGGTATTGAATTTAACAATGACCCGTGCAACGCCAGACAAAGTAAGGGTATTACACTGTAAGGAATTTACACTTCGTTTGGTTCAGTTATTAGTATTTTGTCATTTTGATATATCTTTGTATTTGAATAAATTAATTTCATTCAATTTGGGTAAATATTAAAATCAAGCAACTTTATAGCTGTTATGGTTTTAAAAGTATTCTCGTGTTGCTCAATATAAACACAGAGTAATGTATAAATTAACACTTTTGTTCATGTTCATGATGTTGTTCCCGTGTGTGTAAGGTTATTTAACCTCGATACTGCAAGAGGTTTGTAGTTCGAATCCCCACCCGCACCCTCCTCCTCCTCCTCCTCTTTATCCTCTTCCTCCTACTCCTCCTCTTCCTCATCCCCAATCCCCCTTTTTTTGTACTACTTCTTCTTCATTCTCCTCCTCCTCCTCGTACTCCTCCTCGTACTCCTCCTCCTCCTCCCCCTTCCTCCTCCTCCTCCTCCTCCCCCTCCTCGTACCCCTTCCCTTCCTCGTCCTCCTCCCCCTCCTCGTCCTCCTCCCCCTCCTCCTCCTCCTCATCATCATCATCTTCATCTTCATCATCATCTCCATAATTATAACAATCATCATTTGATTTGATTTGATTTGATCATGAACACCGTTGAACCCATGATTAAATTAATAAATTTCGCAATTTAAACAGCAAAGATTCAGCTCTATTCAAAATACGCTTTACTAGAAATAATTTTCATTGGATATAGCATAAGTGCAGTGGATGAGCAACGACTATATATTCCTGCATTATCTCTTTTCATTTCTCCCGATATTTCTGTTGGCTCCTGATGTTCTGCGGTGGCGATGAATCTTTTTATCAATTGTCTGTGTTTACTCAATCTAGTTGACTTTGACCATAATTGCATAGCAATCATCCATGTCATTAACTTCATCCTCCCCTCCTTCTCCCTCAAACCCTTTTCAGTCATCTCCTCCATCATTCCACCGCGATCAACACCATCATCCTCACCATTTAGCATCATCATCACCATTATCATAATCATCTCTTATGTGCCTCCTTCTTTCTCGTATTTCTCCTCCCACTCCTCCTCCTCATCCTCTTCCTCATCACCATCCTTATCGTCGTCGTCTTTATTGTTATCCTCTTCATCTTCGTTGGAGTAGTGATTCGAAGAAATGATGGGATGAACGTTACAATTTCAAATCAGAAGATTTTTCACGATAAACATATGATAAAGGTTGTATAGTGAAGACACACTGACTTCATTCCTGCATTAT